>JAFFST010052574.1:15674-31796 GCA_022414735.1 Noturus placidus
GTGTGTGTGTGTGTGTGTGTGTGTGTGTGTGTGTGTGTGTGTGTGTGTGAATGAGAACCAGTGTAAAGTGTTTTGTAGAACTGCTAAGGTTAGAAAAGTACTATATAAGTGCAGAACATTTTTCATTTGGAAAAATGTATAGTTGGAAGGATTTTGGATACATCACCAGGTACAGAATTGTCTGTATGGCTGTACTTAAGACCGACCTTGGCAACTCCAAGACAAGTTTAAGACCAGGACCAAGATCTAGTCAAAACTGCATCTTAAGGGAGTCAAGGCCAAGTCAAGATCAAATCAACATCTCTGCAGACATGAGAGAGATTATGCTCCTCCCATCCAAAGAGCATGGCTAAATTTTGATCTTGGCTCATGGGGTGAATGCGTATCTGTTGCACACCTCAGGAGATTGATACGGCTCTTAAAGAAATAATTAGGTCTCTTCAAACTTTGTGCATGTGAAAACTCCAGGTTCATGCAGAGAACATCTTGAGACCAGACTCTGGTCCAGCAGCCGCAACTGTCTGCCCGACTGAGTAACAATAACATGGCGGTTTTATAATGGACTGTGTACCTGTGTTTTGGTTGAGGGAGGAACTGAAGTAGGCTTTAAAGCCACGCCCAACCCCAGAGTAGTCACTCCTGAACATCACGGTCATGTAGGACGAGGACGACTGGAAGTCCAGGTGGCTTGTGCTATTTTGACAGAGCTTTCCTATCAAGCGGGACGCGGTGGACGGACCATCATACACATTCACATAATCACAGTTGCAGCAGCGTTCCAGACTACACACACACACACACACACACACACACACACACACACACACACACACACACACACACACACACACAGAGAGAGAGAGAGAGAGAGAGATAGATAGATAGATAGATAGATAGATAGATAGATAGATAGATAGATAGATAGATAGATAGATAGATAGATAGATAGAGAGTTTGATGGATTTACTATGGATTAAAACACATGATTAATTTTATGTCTACAATTAACACGAATATTTAAAAAATAAACTAAAATAAGTCATATATTTAAAAAGTCATAGCAAGATCTGTTTTATTGCTGAAATACCCCGCTTTTAATTAAAATACATAAAAATACGAATATTGTAAAATATTTTCATATTTATAGCATTATTTAACAAGTATTTAATACATATTGTTAAATATTGTAAAAGTATTTGTTAAATATAATATACATTTATATTGAATATAAATGGAGAAACTCACTCAGCAAAGGAAAGATCATAAAAATAGCCTTTATGAAAAAAAGTATTTATGAATTTATTATAAATAAATAAATAAAAAGGGATGTACTGTGATAATTCAGATGATATTTGAATAAGTAGCAGATGTATACAGTGAAAGTAAAATTTGGGAAATGGACTGACTCTAAATCCTGGAATGAGAGGAAGATGGTCTGTCCTGCCGGAACCGAGAGATGCCACACACAATACGCGTTGTCATGGTAATAACCGGGATAGTAAGGGCTGGAGATGGAGCCTGAGCTGTGAAGACTCCCCCCACAGGCTGTAGAGTGTACACACACACACACACACACACACACACACACACACACACACAATGCTCTGGAAATTTTTCCAAACTATAATAGTAATAAAAATAAAAACACCAACATGAAGTATATAATAAGCATATTTTATGAAATATAAAAATACACATAATTGAATTTTTCATTAAAATATCCAATAATTATTACAAATATAATCAATATTCTGGGATCAAATGAGAAATATATGTAATAAATATGTAATAAAAATGTCTGTAATGTAAATATGAGTTTTACAAGTAAGGCAAGATGTTACTGTTAGTTAATTGGCTGGTTGGTTAGATATGTAGTTAGTTAGTTAGCTAGTTGGTTAGCTATTTGGTTAGTTAGTTAGTTAGTTAGTTAGTTAGTTAGTTAGTTAGTTAGTTAGTTAGTTAGTTAGTTAGTTAAATTGAAATTGTAAAAGAGGCCACATGCTGACCCAGGGTAAGGTAAAGAGCTCACCTGGTACAGGAGTTGGTGACACATGGTAACAATAATCTGAAAAATTAAATAAATACAATAAACACTAGAACTTTCAGTTCATACCCCAAACTCCAACAAGTCTAGACAGACAGACAGACAGACAGACAGATCGAGAGACAAACAGATACACATTCAAACAGACAGACTATTTAAAAATAATAAATGAACATGTTCGTTACCATAATAATCATGACAGCATCTTCCATATCGTTCACATGAACTCTCACAGGAGCATCTGCTGTTGCTGCTACCACATCGGTCCTTACACATTGGAGCAGCTGTACACACAGAGAGACAGAGAGAGAGAGAGAAACACTAAAGGACCATCAAAACATCATACGACTCCAATATGGACATGTCAGAATCAGAATCAGAATCAGAGAAGGGTTTAAATAGCAAGTACCGTTTTTAGCACATACAAGGAACTTGTTGTGGTGTTGTTGGTGCACGTCACACGTTTACTAAATGGAATAATATGTACACAGTATGTATACTTACAAAATAAGATAGACATAAATAGACTTAGAAAAGAAGGAACAAAAGACAGTGGTATGAAAGTCAATGACTGGAATGTGGACAGAGTCCGAGTGGTTTCTGGGCCTTATTAATAAGGCTAGTGGCGGACGGGAGGAAGCTATTCCTGTGGCGTGAGGTTTTGATTCTGATGGCCCTCAGCCTCCGGCCAGACTGGAGTGACTCAAATATAAAATGTCCGGGGTGAGAGGGGTCTGCCACAATCTTTTCAGCACGCTTCAAACTCCTGGTGACATACAGGTCTTGGAGCGACGGCATATTGCAGCCAATCACCTTTTCTGCGGACTGAATGACACGCCGCAGCCTGCCCTTGTCCTTGACAGTGCTAGCATCATACCAAATGGTGATGAAGGCTGTGAGGATGGATTCAGTGATCGGTGTTTAGAAGTGCATCATTGTCATCGGCAGATTGAATTTCTTCAACTGCCACAGGAAGTACATCCTCTGTTGTGCTTTCTTGATGAGGGCACTGATGTTCAGCTCCCACTTAAGATCTTGGGAGATGATCGTGCCCAAGTAGCGGAAAGACTCCACAATGTCGATTGTGGAGCCACAGAGGATAATGTGGGCCAATGGCGGTGCGGTCCTCCTAAAGTCCACTACCATCTCCACTGTTTTAGAAGCGTTGAGCTCTAAATTGTTCCGAGTACACCAGGTTACAAGATGGTCAGCCTCCCACCTATAGTCGGTCAGGATAATGGTGATGTCATCCGCAAACTTCATAAGCTTGACGGACTGGTGACTGGATCTGCAACTGTTAGTGTACAAGGGAGATGAGCATGGGGGAAAGAACACAGCCCTGAGGGGATCCAGTGCTAATGGTTAAAGAGTCAGAGTTGTGTTTCCCCAGCTTCACATGCTGCTGCCTGTCAGACAGAAAGTCAGTGATCCACCTGCAGGTGGAGGCAGGCACGCCTAGCTGGGTGAGATTCTCATGAAGCAGAGCTGAAGTCCACAAACAGTATCCTGGCGTATGTTCATGCGGAGTCCAGGTGCTGGAGGACGTAGTGGAGGGCCCAGTTAACTGCATCGTCTACAGACCTATTGGCTCTGTAGGCAAATTGCAGCGGATCCAGGAGAGGGTCGGTGAAGGCTTTAAGTTGTGAAAGCACAAGGCGCTCAAAGGACTTCATGACCACAGAGGTCAGGGCGACAGGTCTATTGTCATTAAGTCCTGCGGTCATTGGCTTCTTAGGGACAGGGATAATGGTTGAGTGTTGGTGTGTAATTGGAGCTACTGTACAATATGATCGCAGCTGTAATTGTGTGTGTCTTTTAGTCCTGCGTTAGAGTTAAAGTGTGTGTGTGTCACTTATTTAAACATTTAAACATGAGCCTCATCATTGGCTGAACATGCTAGCATCAGTGTAGCATCACTCAGATCCATGTCTTCTTATTAAAGCGCACCGATTATGGATTTGAAACGTGTCTAATTTAGTTTTAAAGCTCTCATATGATAAACTTACATGCACCTGAGGTCAAAAAACATGGTAATGTGCTCATCATTTAAACTGCAGTGTTAATTTACCCTCAGTGCCACAAACGACTCGTTAAATGATCCGTACTAAATGAATCATTGTGAGCTCCTCCTTTCAGAGAGCATACTCTGCTCTGATTGGTCAGACGTCCCAGTCTGTCGTGATTGGTCTACCACTGTCAGCGAGCGGCTGATGAAGACCAGAGGCGGGGCTTTTTGTTAGAAACCTACGTAGGTTAGTACAGGAAGTAAAGTCTGCAATCACTAACGAGTCGTTTCAGCTGTTCAGAATCGATTCCTTCTTTTAGGAGTCGATAACTCTGCTTGTCGTGTGCTTTGAATTTATGTCACAGAAATTACTCATAGCATGTAGCAATGAAATTAGCAGGTTAATGTGTGCTGGACAGATGGATGGATGAGTTCTGCTCACACAAACACAAACAGAAATCGAATTTAAATAAGTTGAACACATACAAAGGAGTAAGCGGCTGAAGATGGATGGATGGACATACGTACATTTAAAAGCCCATTCAGCTCGAAAACCTTGTCGAGTCACGATGCTGTCAGTGGAGAAAACGACGGTCATGTATCTGCTGCTGGAGATGAAGGTAGTCTGATTTCCAGTCACAGAACCCAAAAGTGAATGCTGAGCAGTCGGACCATTGTACACACGGATAAAGTCACAGCATGCCTCCATACTGAAGGAAAGCAAAAGGAAACAAAATAAAATCAGCTCTGCACAGTGTAATGAAACTAACCACAAACAAATATCCTTAAATGATAAAGATAAAAAAAAAAAGTCAGGTATGATTTATCAGCAGGTGAGAAACAGGAAGGTGATTTCTTACTCGACGAACGTGAAGTTTACCGAAACCACCTGCAGTTCTCCAGCCTGCAGACTCCATGTGCAGTGTGCGTTATTGGGATAATAATTGGGATAACTGGGGCTGAAAAATTCCCCTCGTGACTGAGTCAGATTTCCACCACATGGAGTTCCACCTGAAAAACACCAAAATCAGTATTATAAACACAGTAAAAGTGTGAGAAGATATACTAAGGTTAGGGTTATAACGTGTATTTAAAGTGAGAATTATGATACAATCTCTTTAAACGCAGGATTTATTTATTTATCCATCCTCCAATGCTTAATCCTTTAAAGGAATCAGGGTCACGGGGAACCTGGAGCGTATCCCAGGAGGCATCAGGCACAAGGCGGGGTTCACCCTGGACAGGGTGCCAGTCCATCGCATTGCACATCACACACTTTGGACACGCCAATCAGCCTACCATGCATGTCTTTGGACTGGGGAGGAAACCGGAGTACCCGGAGGAAACCCCCGACACACAGGGAGAACATACAAACTTCACACACCCGGCGGGACTCGAACCCCGGACTGGAGGTGTAAGGCGGATGTGCTAACCACTAAGCCACCGTGCGCCCTTTATTTATTTATTTATCCATCCATCCATCCATCCATCTTCTACCGCTTACTCCTTTTCAGGGTCACGGGGAACCTGGAGCCTATCCTAGGGAGCATCGGGCACAAGGCGGGGTACACCCTGGACAGGGTGCCAGTCCATCGCAGGGCACAATCACATACACACTCACACACTCATTCATACACTACGGACACTTTAGACACGCCCATCAGCCTAACATGCATGTCTTTGGACTGGGGGAGGAAACCGGAGTACCTGGAGGAAACCCCTGATGCACGGGGAGAACATGCAAACTCCACACACCCGGCGGGACTGGAACCCCGGACCCTGGAGGTGTGAGGCGGACGTGCTAACCACTAAGCCACTGTGCGCCCTTTATTTAGGAAACCCCTTATTTATTTATTTATTTATTTATTACAAAAATGGACAAACTTCAGATCAGTTCATTCTTTTTCACCGTCATTAATAAACATCCATACACGACTATTCAATATCAATACTGTAATGATTCTTCTGTGGTCACAATCTGTTTAAAAGCAGTGATGAAATACTGACTTGTATTAAAGTCAAAGCTTTCTATAATGACACAACAGAAGAGTAATGCAGGAGTTTACAGAGGAACTGTACCTGGTGTTGGTGTTACAGTTGAGATGGTGCAGTAATCTATAACAGACATTAAAATAGGTTCAAATTTAAAAAATTCAATATACTTATTTTATTGTCACGAGCCCTTTCACTAAAACTGTACTGACAAAACAAATAGACATTTGATAATAAACAGTAATGTTATTAGAATTGATCAAACCCCAAACATTTAAACAAACAAACAAAAACTTCTATTTTGTTCTCACCGTAATAATCGTGACAGCAGGTTCCATAGTACTGACAGGAGCTGCTGCAGGAACATGAACCCAAATTGTAGCCGCAGTTATACCGGCAGGAATAATGACCTACAACAGACAATAATAATTATAGCTAATATGATTATTACAATTAAACGATGTGGAAGCGATACAGTTCAGTAATCAGGCTAATTCACAAACTAGCATTTAACAGGCAAAACCACTGTAACTATGATCCATCCATCCATCTTCTATACATTTATCCTTCCTTCAAGGTCACGGGGAAACCTGGAGCCTATCCCAGGGAGCATGGGGCACCAGGCGGGGTACACCCTGGACAGGGTGCTAATTAACTATGATATCGATTTAAAATATTTGTTAAATTATACAGTTAATTATACGTTTATACTTAGATCAATCACCATCCAAGACAGGGTATTGAAGCGACGCTGCTGTTACAACCCCGAAGTTGATTATTTTCCATTTAACAGCATGTTCTGTAGTCTTTTCTACCACAGCAATGGTTAAATGCCGTGTAACAGCTGTTACTCAACACCTAATCGATTAATGTAGAAAATTAGTCAACACCATCCAATCACATTCCTGAAATCCACACTGGAACACCGGAGAAGTTCATTTAACTCAAACAATGTGAGGAAACTAATTACCTCAACATATTTTAAGTTGATAAATAAATTTATTTAAGTCAAATACATTTTGGCTTATATTTTTTTAAAGACAACAATAAAATATATAGTTATGGATACACTAATAATAATAATAATAATAATAATAATAATAATAATAATAATAATGTGCAGCCATCGTCCAAACGCACACCAAGCTGCTGATGCTGAAAACCCAACGAGGCATCTTTTAAAATAAATGAAATACTGTAAATGAATAAAGATATACAGTACTATTTATATATTAAGAAGAGGGCTGTGTTCCAAATCAAGCTTTATTTATTCATCGTTATTTACGGTGGTTTAAATAAAAATAAAACTGAAGAACGTGGAATGGAGTAAAGAAATTATTCTGAGCTCCGAATAAAGAGAAATGCAGAGGAGACTGAGAAGAGACAGAGACATGGATTAAAGAGAGTGTTTCATCGTCACAGAGGAAACATACCTGTTGCTGTTTCTGAAATAACAGGAGTTGTGCTGGCACAATAATCTATAAGGAAAATGATAAAGAGTTAACATTATTTATAAGTTATACATCACATTTCTGTCGTTTTAATCTAATGTACCACACTACTACAGATTTCACACTGCGACTAACTCTTTATCTTTTTCATTTTATTTCATCACAAAGTCCCTGGGCCTTTATAACTGTTCATTCTATAAAGGGAAGAAAAGAAAGACTAAATGTTAAACTAACATTAGCATTAATATCTATTAATACAGCTTACATTAGGAATTTTTTTTTTAAGTGTATTAATTTTCTCACCGTAATAATCGTGACAGCAGGTTCCGTAGTACTGACAGGAGCTGCTGCAGGAACATGAACCCAAATTGTAGCCGCAGTTATACCGGCAGGAATAATCACCTACAACAGACAATAATAATGATAATTACGGTAATACCATTATTACAGTTAAATAAAGCGGAAGAGAAACGGCGCTGTAAACTGTTTACAAACAATTCAAATAAAATATAACTATTATACTCAATTATAAATAAGACACGACTACCCTAAGGTGCTGCCAAACTCAGGTGCCAATACTTTGTGCATCCCCGAAACACATCTATATATCTATATATATTACATTATAGCATCGTGAATTTTGTGGCCCTTATAATGGAGTCACTTGTATATAAAAAGGTTTCTTTACTTTTCCATTGTAGTTTAAATATTACCTGGATACACACACACACACACACACACACAAACACACACAGTGCAGCTCCATCAGCATCAATTCAGGTGATTCTCTCTTATATTTAACATTTACACACTTTCGGTTATGTCCCAGTGCCTTGTGGCTCCAACTACATAAAAAGAAATGAAATATTTGAGTGAATTTTGATTGTTATATTCAATTTATTTAGTAATAATGTCCCGCCATGAACCAAACACACCTACTGTACATTGTGTGCATTACATAAATACTGTGATGCATCAAGGTGTGAATGTAAAATGTAAGGTGAGCCCTAAACCCTTTAAAAGATATGGAATTGAATTTGAACTGAAGCGTCTGTTTGTAGCGTTTACACAGATCGAATAACAGTTAGCATTACGACGTTGTTGAGTTCTGGATCGTGATTGGTCAGAAGGTGTTTTCTATAATAGCAGCTCTGACAGTAGTAACTTATAGAAGATAGAAGATCATTCTTATCACCGATTCCCATTAAAATACAAATACATAATGTTCTAATGATTTATGAATGAATGTGAATTTAATGTTCTGCGCTTTTCTGATTGCAGACTTACTTGTTGTGAGCCCAGAGCTGTGCCCGAAAAGAGCAGAGCTGAGCAGAAATATCACGAATCCAATCTCCATCTTGTCTCACCTGCAGAATGTCTGTCCTCACAGAGGTTTATATAGACACAAAAGGAGAAGCAAACACTTCCTTATGACGCTCATGTACTGGAATATGCTGTAAAAGAAATATACCCGTGGGAATATAGCTGATGTGTCTGTGGGGGGGGCTTGGTAATAGTACTCATTGACCTCACCTGTGCTTATCAGGGTCATACAATACACAATGCCCTTTATATCCCATGTAACTGCGGTCTGTAATACATGCATGTCATGTAAATGTAAAATAACCTGAAGTTTAAATCGTTTTTCATCTTTTTTTAAGCTGATCTATAATTACTGACTATTTATATACTGTAGATGTGTGCATTGTGTTCTACCATAATGATATATTTAATACAAAATTAGACTACTGGCTTAAACAAAAACATATTTGTAAACACTGCCGCACATTAGATAAACAAGCTGATGCAAATGTCTACAGTGTTTAATTATATCGAATAAGTACAAGTAAAACGTCCACGTCCATCGAATAAGTACAAGGAAAACGTCCATGTATGTTCTGTACTGCTTATCATGCAGGGCACAATCATGCCCACGTTCATACACTACACTACACTAATCAGTCTACAGTGCATGTCTCTGGGCTGGGGTGGAAGCTGCGGTGCCTGGAGGGAACCCCGGAAGCACAGGTCAAGCATATGAGCTCCACAAGCAGGGCTGAAGCAGGAACCCTGAACCCTGGAAGTATGACACAAGCGTGCTAACCACTAAACCACCAGATTAAACTTTGGAAAGGTACTAATTTTTACATCGCTATTAACTATCATCAAAATGTGTCTGATTCTTTAAATATCAACAACTCATAGCGTATAATAGAAATCAGCTATAGACATTATTATCAGTCGTACAAGTATTATTATTATTATTATTATTATTATTATTATTATTTGTAGTAGTAGTAGTAGTAGTAGTAGTAGTAGTAGTAGTAATTGTAGTAGTAATATTAGTATGATTATTATTAGTAGTAGTAGTGGTGTCACGATTCCCCCCCTCGAAGCGGAGTGCATGGCGCAGGCCCGCGTGCACCCTGCTCTTCTCCAAGCCGGCTGTCAGGTCATTCCGAACACATTGACATTGTTGACACTCAAACACGTGCACTCTGTTTATGTTGTCGTCATGTCTCCTCCCCAGTTTAGCGTGTGTTTTAGCTGTCACGTGTCCCAAGTGGTCGCAGCTGTTAGCAATCCAACACAATGATACAGCGTGTATTTATACCACACAACTGCAAGCACTCGGGGCGGAATATCGTCTGTGTATCTGTCTACGAGTGAGTTTAGATAACTTTCATAGCCGAGTCCTAGTTCACATCACGTTTTCCGTTTCTAGTTTGAGGTTTTGTTTTGTCCGAGTCAGTATGGTCTAGACGGGTATCTCCGCTAACCCGTCTAGAGCCCTCGTCTATGTTAACCGTTGCCTAATTAGTGTACCGACTCAGTTTGCTCCAGACCTTGACTTTGTTTTCTGCCTCGCCTTTTACGGACTCTGTTTGTAGATCGCCTGAGCCTTTCTTGTTTTTGGATTACTCTGTTTGGATCACATTTGGGATTTACTGCCTTGCCTCTCTTAATAAACACTGTTCATACTGCGTTTGCGTCCAGCCTCATTCTCCGCCGTCACGAAGACATGACAAGTTGTATTATTATTATTATTATTATTATTATTATTATTATTATTATTAGTAGTAGTAGTAGTAGTAGTAGTAGTAGTAGTAGTAGTTTGGGCGGCTGTGGCTTAGTCGGTAGAGCGGGTTGTCCACTAACCCACTAATCGTGGGGTTGGTGGCTCGAATCCCGGCCCGGGTGATCCCATGCCGAAGTGTCCTTGGGCAAGACACTGAACCCTAAGTTGCCCCCAATGGCAAGTTAGCGCCTTGCATGGCAGCTCTGCTACCATTGGTGTGTGAGTGTGTGTGTGAATGGGTGAATGAGACACAGTGTAAAGCGCTTTGGATCCAAGTGCCTTGGATAAAAAAGCGCTATATAAGTGCGCCATTTACCATTTACCATTTAATCATTTGTAAGTCGCTTTGGATAAAAGCGTCTGCTAAATGTAATGTAGTAGTAGTAGTATTAGTAGTGGTAGTAGTATTAGTAGTAGTAATATTGTTGACAGTAAATTCTACAGTAAGTCTAGCTATCAGACTAGTAACATCTTTGTAAACGGTACACAAGTGACACAACTGAAAATGAAACGAAGGAATAAAACATTCCATTTTAATAATGTATTTTAATAATGGCCCAAAGTGTTTTATTTCTCTTATACTGCAGAAATCTGCCAATTAGTACTTTGTTATTTTACTATAATACTTGATCATTACTTGTTACCCGTTTTTATTTAGTTGGAAACCAGGTAGTTTCGAGGGTGGTGGTAGCTCATTGGTTAAGACACTAAACTGCTAAATCAGACGGTCATGAGTTTAAATCCCAGCACCACCACTGCTGGGTTCTTTAGCAAGACCTTTAACCCTCAACTACTTGCTTACACCATAGCAGCTCCAAACAGCCGTTCCCTCACCAGCATCTTTCTCTCTTGAAGTTAATAAGTCACAAAAAACCCAAACATCTATTTATTTATTTATCTGAGAAACCACAACGCCTAAACTCATCTTTCCTGCAGATGAGAATCCCTCTCTCTCTCTCTCTCTCTCTCTGTCTTTCTCTTTCTCTATCTGTCTCTCTCTGTCTTTCTCTCTATCTGTCTTTCTCTCTCTCTCTCTCTCTCTCTTTCTCTATCTGTCTCTCTCTCTGTCTTTCTCTCTCTGTCTCTCTATCTATCTGTCTTTCTCTCTCTCTCTCTCTCTCTCTGTCTCTCTCTCTCTCTGTCTCTCTCTCTCTCTCCCTCTCTCTCTCTCTTTGTGATATTCTTATTATACCACAAAACCTTGTGATGTAAACTATTGCTTAACCATGAGTTTCATTCTTGACCTATTAAAGGAGATTGTGTGTGTATGTGATTGTGCCCTGTGATGGACTGGCACCCTTTCCAGAGTGTACCCCGCCTTGTGCCCGATGCCTCCTGGGAAAGGCTCCAGGTTCCCCCGTGACCCTGAAAAGGAGTAAGGTTGAAGATGGATGGATGGATGGATGGATTTTCTCCCTCTCTGCTGACATCACCACCAGCCCCCACTGTCTCTTCCTTTGTGTGTACATGGGAGTGTGTTCAATTATTCAATTCTTTCTGAGACGCCTTTTAACAATCTTCCACCAATAAAACCCATTTGCACTTGCTGACTTGTTCCCATGAATAGCACTAACTAAATATTTAATTTAGATTAAAGCGCTACAGGTATTTTTTTTTATTCCCCGTGCTGAACGAGGCTACGTGGTGTTGGGTCGTTTCAGTTCGATGGCTCATCTGTCTTTTAACATTTAAACAAGTTGCCTATAAATTTAGTTTGTTTTTAAAAAATAGACTATAAAGAGATGACTGATTAATACAATTAATCAGTTACAGATACAGATACAGGGGCAATGTTGTTGAGTTATGCTCCACTACATTGGAGATCCTTCAGAGTGTTTAGCTGTAGCTATGATAACTTCCTTTAGTCCACTTATATTCATATATATATATTCATATATATATATATATATATATATGCACATATTCCTTTCAAACTAGCCTGACGAAATAAATCCTGCTTATAGTGCCATTACATGTGACTTTCAGCTATGTAGCGAATGTTCTAATCCAGAACCTTACAAAGTGTGCAAAGAGTTGAAGATATAGCAATAAACTACATGCAGCATTTGGGTTTTGCATGTTCTCCTCCAGGTTCTCCTGTTTCCTTCTACCTCCAAGAACTTGCTGGTTGTAGATTGGCAAAGCAACATTTCCCCAGGTGTGAATGAATGTGTGTATGCATGTGCATTGTGTCCTACCTTGGACAGCCAAGGTGTAGTCCCAGCTCATACTCAGGATAAGCTCTATATCCACCATGACTCTGACCAGGAGTGGAACACTCCTTCCACCTCTGAGGAGCCAGGACACTACAGATCCTCTGAAACAGAGTAAAGCCACCTCACTTCCTCAGTAGAGGGATTACATAAGATAACTTCAGGGGTTGTGAACATAGCATGTGAATAGAGACCAGTGAGAAGAGTCTGGAAATGATTGAAGTGTGTATGTTGAGCCATTTATCTAAACTCACACCAAAGCTTTTAGGTTGGGGGTGCAGAATGATATACAGTCCCCTCCAGAAGTATTGTAACAACTGAAAAACGCTGCAAATACAAGCCTGGAAAAGCAACATAAAAGAAATATGCAGTAGTTTGGTGATGTCAGTAGGTCACCAGCGTGATGCAGTTATTGCAAGCAAGGGTTATGTTAGCAAATATTACGTGTTATTTATTTTAATTTACGTTAAGACTGTCTGTTCCATTTATTGTTTGCCTAAAATTGGGGTGGTATGCCACAAAAGGTGCCATGTTCTTCAAGTTGTTTAACACATCTAGATGTAAACATGAGGAAATAAAAGCTGAAATTCTGATCTATCGTCTCATATTCATATCTCGATCTCAAAGCCAAATGTCTTCAATTTATAGTGAAAACAATAGAATTGTCCTTGATGTTCCAATACTTTTGGAGAGGACTGTAACTGAAAGGCCAGCGAGTGTTATTGCATACTCAGAAAGCTTACTTCTATCTGCCTGTGGCTCTAGTAGAATTACCGTTGTGCTTGAAAGTTTGTGAACCCTTTAGAATTTTCTATATATCTATATAAACATGACCTTAAACATCATTAGACTTCCACACAGGTCATAACAGTAGATAAAGAGAACCCAGTTTAAAAAATGAGGCAAAATATTATACTTGGTCATTTATTTATTGAGGAAAGTATCTCTTGGAAGTAACCTGTAATCATGTGCTGGTCTGTACATTGTCTTGCAAATTGTCTCCGCACCCTCTCAGGTGACCTCCACTTACAGCAAAAGCTCTAGAAACCACAGACCAAGTGATCATCTCGCATGAATACCAGGAATACAATTTAGCAAAGCCGAGGCCAGTGACCTTTCTCTTCTTCGCCCCTACAACTGTGCTATGGAAGAATACATAGAGAAAGCCATCAAAAAGAGGTAAATCCACCTTTTTACATCACTAGCTTCTGTCAGATTCTTGTTTCTGGAGAAGCTAACACCATGCATTGACTATCGTGGACTGAGCCAAGTGACTGTCAAATATCGGTGTCCCCTTCCTCTGGTCTCAGCCACCCTAGAACAGCTTTGTGAGGCAAAAATACTCACTAAACTCGATCTGCAAAGTGCCTATAAACTTGTACACAGGGAGATGAGTGGAAGCACCACCTCTGGTCACTTTGAGTACTGCATCATACCATATGGGCTATCTTTGGCATCAGTAGTGTTTCAGTCATCAACGATGGTCTGTGGCAAATGTTGGGAAAGTATGTAATTGCCTATATTGACAATATTCTAATCCACTTTCCTGATGCAACCACCCACATCCAGCATGTCAAGAAGGTCCTGTCACAGTTACTCAAACACCAGGTCTATGTAAAGGGGGGAAATTGTCAATTTCCTGCGCACAAGGTGGCCTTCCTAGGCTACATCATAGGACCAGGGTGCGCCTCCTTTTCCTAGAAGTTGTCCCCTGCTGAGAGGAACTATGACTTTGGCAACTGGGAGCTCCTTGTGGCGAAACTCAGCCTCAGAGAGTGACATCATTGGTTGGAGGGGTGTCTCGACCTTTTCAAAATTTACACTGACCACAAAATCATTGGAGTAGATCAAGTCAGCAAAAAGACTGAATTCCTGTCAGAGACACTGAGACTTGTTCTTTGCCAGGTTTCACTCTCTCCTACCTCACTGGATCAAAGAACAGCATAGTTGACTCCCTCTCTCACATGTATCCAGTGCCCTCTCTTGAAACCACAGAAGAATGAATCCTGCCTGAATCACTCTTTGTTGAAACACTCACTTGGGAGTTTGACAGGAAAATTGATGTAGTTCAGGAAGTGACTGACCCCACTCAGTGTTTGAGCATGTGTTCCAGTACTTTGGCATCCCAAAATACACTGTGAGTGACTAGGAGGTTCAGTTCACATCCCGAGTGTGGTGAGGCTTCATGGAAAAGCTAGTTGTCTCAGCAAGCATAGCTTCCGGTTTCCACCATCAAACAAATGGCCAAGTGGAAAGGGCGAACTAAGAAATTGGTTTATATGAGCTTTCTCTGCCAACCATCAGGAGGACTTGGAACAGTTCCTCCTGTAAGCTGAATATGACCAAAACTCCCTAAAGCACTCCACTACCAACCTCACGCCCTTCCAATGTGTCCTGGGCTACCAGCCGCTTTTGTTCCCATGGAACGCCAAACCCTTAGACTCAACTGCTGTGGATAGCTGGTTCCAGCAGAGTGAGCAAGTGTGGGTTCAAGCCCACCAACAGCTAGAGTGCACAGCCAAACAAATCAGTGGTTTGTGGACAGACATCCACCAGGGACCTAAGAGTCACACAGGGAAGCCGTAATTTGTCCCACCATTACATCAGCCCATCAAGGTCCTCCATATACAAGATCGAGTTATCATGACACAGTTGCCTAGCCCCCTCCTTTCACATCTCATGCCTCAAACCAATCAGACCAGGTCCACTTATAGAAGGCATGCCTTTTTTTCTTGTCATTACGTGATCTTGGATCTTCTGTGACATTTTCCTGATCGCTTGCTTTTTTTTTTTTGGACTTTGTGTTCATCTGTTGTATGTGGTTAAGTTCTGAGGTCATCACCACTATGATATAGGTTTAATTCCTGTCCAGGGCCACCAATCCTTTCAAAACTTGAATCGAGTATCAAGTAATAGCTAAAGCATGCATTAATTGACTTCCATTTAGCTAGACTTTACATAGTGCCCTAAACCGTCAATAAAAAGTCATCTGAGATACAAGTCATAGGAAGAGTGACTCCAATGAAGCTCTGGAAATTAATTACCTACCATTTATTGACAGGACATTATAGTAATATAATAAAACACAAAAATGAGCTTATAGTTGTAAACTAATTATATTAGTATATTAAACTATATACTATATTAACTATATAACTCTAGTAAAATCTCGCATAGATTTTAAAATACTATTATTAACCTATAAAGCACTAAAAGGTCTCGCACCACAGTATTTAAGCGATCTTCTGGTCTTCTATGATCCTCCACGCGCACTTAGATCCACAGATGCAGGTTATTTGACGGTACCGCGAATAGTGAAGGCTACAGCAGGGGGAAGA
>JAFFST010052575.1:30821-59015 GCA_022414735.1 Noturus placidus
TCAGTTTTTTATTTGTTAAAAAAGTTTGAAATATCCAATAAATTTTGTTCCACTTCATGATTGTGTCCCACCTGTTGTTGATTCTTCACAAAAAAATAGTTTTATATCTTTATGTTTGAGGCCTGAAATGTGGCAAAAGGTCGAACAGTTCAAGGGGGCCGAATACTTTCGCAAGGCACTGTGTGTGTGTGTGTGTGTGTGTGTGTGTATGTATGTATATATGTATGTATGTGTATATATATGTGTGTGTATGTGTGTGTATATATATATATATAATATATATATATATGCATGAACTACCCAGGGGCCAGTATGTAATCATTGTTGAGTGTGTAGGATTTATTTTTTTTTATTTGTGTGATTTGAAAAAGTCTGCTTTTTCAGCATCTTACTGAGCCTACTTGTTCTTCGTGAATTTATGTAAAACAAATTTGTTAGCCTTATTCATCCTGCTTGCTAAGCTAGGGATTTGTCCACCCCTGTATGAACCAGTGAAGGTGAAAATTGTCACTTACAGCTTAATTAAAGAATTTAATCCTTTATATATAAAATATAAAAAATAGTATTTTTTTTGCTTTGATTTTTGAGGTTCCCCAATATATAAACAAAATCCCTGATGGCTTCCTATTAAGTACATATGGTACTGTAGAACTTGATTGCAATTCAGCCACAGAAACTGGGTCTCTTCAGTACGTACCCATTGGAATTGTATTAACTTGTATGTATATTACATTTATCAACCTTTTCTTTCTTTTTTCTTTTTTTTAAATGAACTTTGGGATTTTTTAGCATCCCAACTTTTACGCACTGAACTATTTTATGAAGCCATGACGGGGTTTTACATTGCTGTTAAATAGGTTTCAGATTGAATAATGCACAGTGCAGCTCTTTTCTGGGTCCTCGCGCTGAATGTAATTTTAAAAAATCAACAAATGAAAACTTTGCGGTGATCATCTTAAAATTCGAATTGATCATATTACATGTATTATGTATTACATGTTGAATTCAGCTGATTGCATGTCCTTGTGTATTTTTATAGGAAGATGCATTTGAAGGTTTTGATACGGTCATTGAAAATGGAAGAGTACATAGTCCTGGATGGACCTCAACAGGTGAAGTATCTTGAACATGTTTTGCCATTTAACATAATTAACTTTTTATCAATCATTTACTACAGCCATATTTAATACACTTTTATTTAATTCTTGATGCAGTTGTTTTCTTTTGTTTTGAATAAGAATAATTTAATTAATTTAATCAATGGATAGCAGCGCATGTTGAAATGTATTATGTATCATAGCTTGTAATAATTATATAATTTGCCACAAATACAGTTGGCCTTCAACTACAGTAAGAAATGTATTTCAGTTTCTAAATGTTATACTTTGTTTGCTAGCTAAATTGTCACATGAGAAGAAGCCAAGAGGCCGCCCCCCAAGATCTTCGACTGTGCAGAAATTGGCTACACGTGTTGAAACTCATCCTCTGTCTGCCATCACAACTCCAGTCACAGAGAAGTTAAAGCGGCCACCAGGTAGACCCCCTGGCTCTGGGGAAAAAAGAAGAGGCCGTCCTCCTGCTTCTGGTAACCAGAAAACCTGGCTGCAAAGTGGCCAAGCGTTACCTAGTGACATCAGCGATGCTGAACTGGAGCACAACAGTAGTCCAGCACGTCGCAAGGACATTGTGGAAGATAACAAGGAGAGAAAGGCTGCAAAGAGAACTCCCCTTGGATCTGTGCAGCAGCAAGAATCTGAGGACAAGTTAACAAATGTTGGCCATGGTTCAAAGGTGACCAAACTGAAGCGGATGCGGGATGTCAAAGTGAAGCCCCTTAAGTCTGGACTTTTAAAGGGTGTTCCAGTTCCCTTTGTGCCAAGACGGAGGCGTGGCAGACCTCCTTCTGCTGAGCGCCTCAAAGCTGAGATTGCTGCTGCTTCATTGGCCCTGGAGTTGTCCCCCTCTGAGTCTGGCACTGCCAAACATAAGACCTTCAGTGGTTGCCTAGAAGAGGATATGGATCCCCACTCTACACAGCATCTCAAGCTCAGGGCCTCTCATTCTGCTGATGAACGCACTACCCAAGATTACCCAGGTTCCGAATCCGTTGTCAATCCTACCACACCTTCTAAACTCGGAAGTCGTTTGGGTTTACGGCAGAGTCCTCGCCATATCAAGCCTGTGCGCACGGTCCCACCTTCCAAACGCACTGATGCCACTATTGCGAAGCAGTTACTGCAGCGGGCTAAGAAAGGGGCACGCAAAAAGAAACTGGAAGCAGTGGGTACTCAGGGAGCGGCAGCTATTGAATCTGGTATTAGGAGGAGAACAAGAACACAGCTCAAAAACATTCGGCAGTTCATAATGCCTGTGGTGAGTACAGTGTCCTTGCGGATAATTAAGACCCCTAAGCGCTTCATTGAAGATGAGTTTGGTGCCCCTCCCCCACACATGAAAATTGCACGCTTGGACTCTACCGTGCCACCTCCAGTCACCCATCCCTCAACAACATCCTCCACACTTGTTTCCACTGCTCCAAGTACAACTGGAACTGTGGCAATTACTGGGGCAGGACCGCCTGTTGATACCTTCCCTCCCCCTCCGCCCCCTGCCCCCACTGCTGCTGTTGCAACAGGAAGTCTCCTCAGTAACAATAGCTGCAACAGCAATGGACGATTCAGTAGTAGTGCAGCATCTTGTGGCTCCAGTGCAGTGTCACAACATTCCTTCCAACTCTCCTCAGGAGAGTCTTCACGCTCCAGCAGCCCAAGTCTGGATGACTCCTCTTGTGACTCGCAGATTTCAGATGGCACCCAGGTGCTCTCAGAGGAGCCTGACCATTCCCCTTCCTCTCAGGGAGAGAGGGAGGCCAGTCTGCACCATTCCCCACGTCCATTGTCCCCACCTTCTGAGCCTGAGACAGAGCACATGGAGTTAATAGAGCCAAATAGGCGAGGACGCCGAGGTCAAGGCCTTAGGAGAGGCAATTTTGTGTCCCGTGGTCGGGGCAATCTGATCAGCAATAGGAAAAGGGCCATCATCAGCCCTGCCACAGGTGTAATGATGTCCTCTTCTCAGGCAGGGTCCCAGCAGGCCTCTTCTACTGCTTCTTCATCATCTTCTCCACCACCACCTGCTCTTCTTACTCCACCTCAGCCTCCTCAAACGGCTTCAACCAGTGTATCTGCCATTAGTGAACACCACCCCCACTCCCCATGGATTATGCCTCATCCCATTGCCCCTTTCTTGCCTACTCCTCCAATAATCCCTGGTTCTCATGACAAACGCCGTGCCATACTGAGAGAGCCCACATTTCGCTGGACATCATTGACACGCATAGAGCAGCAATACTTTTCTTCTGCCAAGTATGCAAAAGAGGGCCTTATTCGCAAGCCTATATTTGATAACTTCCGCCCTCCACCACTTACAGCTGAAGATGTGGGACTGCTGCCTCCTGGACCTGGAGGAGGGGGAGTGGCACCAGGAGGATTCCCTGCACCAGGTGGTTCATCTGGGGCAGGTACTAGGCTGTTTTCTCCTCTACATCATCATCATCACCAGCATCCCTCATCTCGTTTTGAGCCTCCACTCCATAAACGTAGCCCACTGCTCCGTGCACCTCGCTTTACTCCCAGTGCTGCCCACTCCCGCATTTTTGAGTCAGTCACTCTGCCATCTTCCTCGGGTAGCAGCCCTAGCTCTCATTCCCCTCACCAGGTCACACCACCATCAAACAGGTTGCCACGACGCAGGAAGAGGAGAACATTTGGGCATTCCCGCATACAATCCAGATCACCCTCGCACTCCATGACCACCAGGAGCAGCCAGTCAGGAGCCCAGGCTGGAAAGAGCTCTGCTGAACTCTCTGCACTAACTAGCTCTGTTCCTATGAGTGTGACTGGCAATTCCAGCCCCTTACCTGGGATTGCAGTCAGTCCAGTTGCTCCAAGTGCCTTACCTCAAGCCCCTTTCAATACATTCTCATCAAGTTCTCTTGGTTCCATTAGTCATAGACCCTCTGATGTTCATAGAGTGGATTTGGGCCTTGGTGGTGGTGGAAGTTCTGCCTCTTCCTCGTCACAGCTCTTCCCTCGTTTTGCTTCCAGTCCCCAACGTTCAAGTGGGGGCTCTGGACAAATAGGGAGAGATAGGAATGTCTCAACATCACGAGATAGCCTTCCCAAGGAGAAAGATAAAGAAACTGATAGAAGTAGAGACCGTGGAAAGGAAAATAAAAAAGACACAAAAAAAGATTGGGAAAGAAGAGGGAAGAACCTTGCTTCGGATGGCGCTACAAATTCTACTGCAAGCCTTTTTGCTGTGGATGGCAAGGATGTTGAGGAAACGTTCAGCCAGAAGAAGACTCCTGGGCAAAAGAAATCTGTTTCTGTTGACTCTGGTGCAGAGATCCCATCAGTTGAGACAAATGTAATCCAACCAGCAAGGGCATTGTTATCTAAAGGCCGTGTGTCCAAAAAAGGCAGATTGCCAGAAAAAGGTATGGAAGCTGATGAAATAGAGAAGAACAAAGAGAGATCTAGCGCACATGTCCCACCCATTCATTCCAGAAAACTCCCCTCTACACCATCCCTAGGTTCTGTGCTCGCCCTTGCTGAAAAACAGCCAGCCACAGACAGGCGTGTGGCAGGCCTCCTGAAAAAGGCTAAAGCTCAGCTCTTTAATATAGAAAAGAGCAAATCCTTGAAACCAGTGGATCAGCCTAAAGTGCAGGTTGGTGTTGATCTTATTTTCAAATGTGCTTGCTTGCCTTATTTTGGAAGACATTAACTCTGCCTACACACTGACATCGACTAGCTTCAAAATATTAAAATCGAAGATATATGGCATCAGCTAGCTATTGACAGAAATAGTAGCCATGTTTTTTTACTGCGATCATGTCTTGTACATTTTTTTCTTAACCAGAAACATTGCATTGTTTTTAACGTGCTTACTAGTAAAATTTTGTTCTGTGATTTATTATTTCAGTTAATGTTGTCATGTCATATTATCTCCAAAATAAATCCAAACTAGTAGGCAGGTACTCCCACTGTCCACTTTGTTAGGAACACCTGACACTTGCTCATTCATTCAGTTATTTAATCAACAGGAACACTATAGTAACTCAAATAACCACACTTCAGAATTAGGCTGAGCAGAAAAGCACAAGTTGCTGAACTTTTACATTCTCCAAAGACTATCAGGTTTCATTCATGTCATCCAAGAACAGGAATCTGAGGTTACAGTGGGCACAGGCTCACCAAAACTGTGTAGTTGAAGATTAGAAAAAGATCATATGACATTTTACAATAAACAGCACCAATGAGAAAGTGTAAAGGTATTCCTAATAAACCAGCTATATGAATTTCTCACAGTCCTGAAATAAACCTGGAGGAAGAACCAGAGTAGACTTAGGGGGACAGTTTAGTTGCAGTTGGGTGACGCTGGCTAGGTATGGGAAATTTTGGGTGGTGTACGTGTGATCTGCCAATTCCCTCTAACTACCCTTTCCCACAGCCCAGGCCCCAACCTTAATATCTAAATAAAAAAAAAAAGACTAGACCAAACATTAAAAACCCATCAAATGTCTGAAGTACTTGTAACAGAACAAATGCACCTAGTGATTATTACCCTGCATGGATAAATTGATGTTTCTGAAATATGGCAACCCTGTAATTGATCTGGCCATTTCACAAATAATGACAACTAAATTAGCTTCCCTCCCCTTTAAAGCAATAATTGGTTACTCATGTATTGTCTTAATTAAATAAACATTTTTTCCCCATAATCTGGGCTTTGCTAAATTCAATAATGATGTGTTTATAAAAGCAGGTTCAACACCAAACACATTCAGCACGGCAGCCCCAAAAACAGTGTTTTGTTCAGTTAGCACTAAATTAAGTTAGTAAAAATGTTTGCTTGCATAGGGTCAAGAAAGTGATTCTTCTGAAGCATCAGTTCGTGGTCCACGGATCAAGCATGTGTGCCGTCGTGCCGCAGTAGCATTGGGTCGCAATCGTGCTGTGTTCCCAGATGATATGCCCACCCTTAGTGCCTTGCCATGGGAGGAGAGAGAAAAGATCCTGTCTTCCATGGGGAATGATGGTGAGCATTTTCTAGTAGTATCACTGTCTTTTAAGACTGTCTGTTGTGTTAATATATTTTAATATATTTACATTTAAGTAATTCTGATTCTCTTGCAGATAAATCTTCAGTGGCAGGTTCAGAAGAGGCAGAGCCTTCTTCCCCTCCCCTAAAACCAGTAACAAGACATAAAACTGTCCAGGAAGCCACCCCCAGAAAGGGTCGGCGCTCAAGGCGTTGTGGACAGTGTCCTGGTTGTCAAGTCCCAGAGGACTGTGGGCATTGCGCCAACTGTCTGGATAAGCCTAAGTTTGGGGGACGCAACATTAAAAAACAATGCTGCAAGTAAGTATGGACTTGAAATCTGATGGAAAAAAGAAAAAAGTATTTTATGTAATTTCTTGACAGTTTTGCAAATTTTAGACTGAAATCGATAAGTATATATTGCACAATATAAATATCAGTATCACAAATAATGTTTCTTTTCTGACATTTTGTGGCTATCATCAGTATTAAACGCAGCTGATTAGATTTTATAATTTTGTGTGAAATCCTGATTTACATTGAAGATATAGTGTTGAGTTGTTTTTAGCTACTTTATTTTTGTAGACATTAAATAAAAGCATTATCAGTATGCAATATTGCAGGGTTATTTTTTTAACCTGACCTTTTTATTTGACCTTGCTTGGCTTGAGTGCTTCAGATGTATTTAAAGCAGAAGTGTATCTGTTCATTCTCACAGGGAACGGAAGTGCCAGAACTTGCAGTGGATGCCATCAAAAATGTTTCTTCAGAAGCAAGCAAAAGGTCAGTGTGCCACTCTCTCTTCAACACTGCAGAGTTCAAAGAACATTGCCGTTATTTTGCCAATTGCATATTACTTGCTTTTTTAGGTAAAAAAGATAAGAAGAAAAACAAAGTGCCAGAAAAAAAGGAATCCCATCACTCTGTCAAATCTCAGAGTCCAGAAGGAAGTCTCAAACCAACCCCAGCTCCCTCAAAGGATGACCCTCCAGTGAAGAAAAGTGACACTCCACCCCCAATACAGGAAGATGACAAACAAAAACAACAGCCACCTTCCCCACCACCACCCATCTCTTCTTCCCCAAACAGTGATCCCCCTTTACTTCCCAGCCCAGAGGATCCAAGACCACCCTTTATTCCGAGTTCTGCCTATAAGAAGGACCGAAAGCTTTTCAGCCCTTTATCCAGGTCTCCACACTCCACTGCACCTAGCCAACCACCAGAACCATCTCAAGAGATCATGCAGCCACAAACCCAGACTCCAACAAAAAAGGAAGGACCCACAAAGTCACCATCTAATGAACCCAAAAAGAAGCCCCAGCAGCATATTCAGCCTTTATCTGTTGTATCCTATGGTAGGAACTGTTAGTGATAAACCTCCCGAAATCATTCTCTTCATGCTTTTTGTGTGTTATATTTGAATACACATATCTTATTTTGTTTTCAGCTTCAGAAGCAAAGCAAATAAAAAAGCAGGCTGTTCATTGTGGTACTCCACCAAAGTCAAAACCAAAGGAGAAGGTGAGCGCTTCTTGCCAAGTCATTTTATTTAGTTGTTTTTGTTTGTTTTTCATTTTATACACTACTTGGCTCAGACTTTGACCACCCACCTGAATTGTTGTTTACAGGAGAAACAGATGGTCACCAAACCACCTGACCGCAGTACTTTAAACTTCCTGAGCACTCCCTCGATTGGGGGCACTGCCAAGCAGAAAGCACCCTCCGACGGAGTGCATCGAATTAGAGTGGATTTCAAGGAGGACTTTGACATTGAGAAGGTGTGGGAAATGGGTGGCCTCAGCATCCTCACCTCTGTGCCAATCACCCCACAAGTAGTCTGCTTTCTCTGTGCCAGCAGTGGCAACGTGGAGGTAAGGTGGTCTTGGTCAGAATGTAGCACTGTATTTGCCATGGTTTAGATGATGGGGAATAAATACACCTCCCTTTTGCAAGATTAGGTTACAGCCTAGGTCTGCAAACCCTGTCCTCTTTTTAGATCCTGAATTATACAACAATGTTCCCTTACTGTTTGTGTGGCCTTTCCACAGTTTGTGTTCTGCCAGGTGTGCTGTGAGCCTTTCCATATCTTTTGCTTGGGGGAAACCGAGCGTCCCCTAAATGAGGAGTGGGAAAACTGGTGCTGCCGCCGGTGTCGCTTCTGTCATATCTGTGGGCGCCAGCACCAGAAGACTAAAGTAAGGGTTTTTTCATTCATTGGTATTAAACTCAGAATTATAAAGGAATTTTGCCACATCTAATGTTTGAATTATAATGATACTGGTTTAGGCAGGCTTGCAACACCAAATTAAAGGTAGAACTGCATAAGAAGTTTGCAAGTATTTTACCGCTGTTGCTATAGTACAGGGGATAGATCTCCATGGATAGGGGAAATGAACACTTTTTATAAAAAAATTTAAACTTTATATAAAAAAACATCCTCTATACCGGAGGTCTTCAACAGGGGGTCCGCCGAGGTACTGCATGGGGGTCGTGAAAGTTTTGGTACCAGTTTGGTATAACACAGTTTCATACAATATATATAATTAGGGGGTCCCCGCTCCATCTCGCTATCAGTTTGGGGGGGTCCTTGGCCTGGAAAACGTTGAAGACCCCTGCTCTATACTATTGCCATTTGTTTTGCAAACACGAGTCACTTTTCACTGTACAGCTCGACTCGTCTCTCCTTACTTTTCTGAGCTTGCATTTCCACTGCAGTTTAGTTTCGCCTCAACATGTGTGCTATCTTCCACTCACCTTGACCCAGGAATAATGTTGTATTATTGAAGGCCTGTGCAAATACCATATTTCAAAAACATTTCCTGTTCACTGAACACTGACCCTATTAAGGATGCAAAATAACTGCGTTCTAGACCCTACATAGTGCTCGATACCCTACTCCCTCGGCGCGTGGATCACATTTAGTATCAGCTCGGCTCGCTCTGAACCTCGACCGTGGTGGTACTAAAAAAGGTACCAGGTACTGTCCACAGTGGAAACCCCCCCAAAAAGCGAACAGGGTCGAGCCATACCGTGCAGTGGGAAAGCACTAATGGAGTCGTCTCTCCCATTAACGACGAACTCGTGTTAATACATATGGTGTTCTGCATGTCCATCACAACCTTGCGACAGTTTCCCGTTACAGACATGAAAATGATTTTGGAATTTTTTTTCTCTTGTCAAAGGCGGTCTTAAAGCCCACCTGAAAGAAATATATATTAATGCTTTTTTTGGTTTGGGGTTTTTTTTTTTTGATTGTTAGCAAGAATTTCCTCTATGTATGGAGACTTTTGGAACACCTGAAAGATCTATCCTAGCTTGTCCAGTGACCTGTGTGGCCGTGAGCACTGGTTTTGAATTAAAATTCTGCCCATGCCACAGTATTTTTGTGAGCCGCTGAAGGATCATACATTAAAGCTGCACATTTTTTGATAATGTACGACCTCTTGTATAAATTCACTGAATACTATACGCTTCACAGGGTCATAAAGTATGGATAGCACTCCAGTTTTTCAAAGCTGATCAGTGTTTTATTGTTACACAGGGACACTTGTGCAAACAAAATCAAGTTATCTGCATTTTGTTTTGGGAGTTGGTATGCAATTGTTTTTTAAACTGTACAGTTGTGAACACACAAGCGATAAACTGTAACCTGGGGTAGCAATCAAACCTGAAGCCTAAATCAATGTACTTATTTACCACAACACTACTTTCAGCTGTTTTATATATTAACCTGAATTAGCTCTGAATCCGAGCCTTTATGTCTTTCTTTTCTCACAGGAGCTGCTGGAGTGTGACAAGTGCCGAAACAGCTTTCACCCTGAGTGCCTGGGACCCAACCATCCTACAAGACCCACCAAGAAAAGAATCTGGGTATTACATGCACATTCTTTTTTTTCTAGGTCTTTATTCTGTTTAATATATGTAACTAATATTCTGAGTGTTTGCAGTTATTAACTGAGATTGATATCCTCCACAGGTTTGTACCAAGTGTGTTTGCTGTAAAAGTTGTGGGGCCACCAAACCAGGAAAGACTTGGGATGCCCAGTGGTCACATGACTTCTCCTTGTGTCATGAGTGTGCCAAACGTTTTGCTAAAGGTGGGTGTTAATCACTCTGACAGATGTTTTGTTTATGTACAAACACACATTAGCCACACCTAATATGTAATGTTTGTCTGTAGGAAACTTCTGCCCACTCTGTAATAAGTGCTGTGACGATGATCATGAGAATAAGATGATGCAGTGTGGAAAGTGTGATCACTGGGTTCATGCCAAATGTGAGAATCTTACTGGTGAGTGGACTGTTTGTTCTTCTGCGCAGCCTGTCTAGTATTTTGAAAGCAGAAAAAAAATTAATTCTTGTATGTTCTCTGATTTACCATAATGTTTTTTTGTGCTGACTCTTGGCTTTGTCTTTGAAGGAAAAAAAACAAACATTTACTGTTTTTATTTTAGACGAGATGTACGAGTTATTGTCCAGACTGCCTAAAAACTTGGCCTACACCTGTGTTAATTGTACTGAGCACCACCCACCCAAATGGCGCACTGCCTTAGAGAAGGACATTCAGAGCACCATGCGCAAAGTTCTCACTACACTTCTCAACTCCCGCACTTCCACTCACCTGCTCCATTACAGACAAGTAACTATTCCAAGCTAATTATATCAACGTACACTACCGGTCAAAAGTTTAGACACACTCATTCTATATAATTTTATGTTTTTCCACATTTTAGAAGAATAATAAAGTCATCAAAACTCTGGAGTAACACAAATGGAACTATGAGAATTATGTTGTCATAAAAATCCAAAATAATTTAATATTTTAGCTTCTTCAAAATAGACAACCTTTTTGCCTAGAATTTCCACAAATGTATTCTTGGCATTTGCTCGACCGATTTCTTGAGGAATTTCACCGAGGTGCTTTTTAAATTATTAAATTAATAATTAATTAAATTATTCAGTATTAAAGCAGATCCCACCTACGCTAGACTCTTAATTGGCTGCTTCTCTGAATATTTTGCTCCAAGTCATCCATTTAAATAAAATGTTAGTTTTCTAATGAAAGAAATGAATATGTCCGCACAATTTAAATATCTGGAATCTTGCTGTAGACAAAAAATAAATCATCCACCTTCACATCAAAAGATCTTTAAGATTATGAGAAACATTTCAGTGAAGTGTTTCCAAACTTTTGACTGGTAGTGTATCTGTACTATTTTGTTGTTTTTATTTTTTGGATTCTTTGCTGATTTATGTCCTGTTCTGTCATAGGCGGTGATGAAGCCACCCGAGTTGAACCCAGAAACCGAAGAGAGCCTCCCCTCTCGACGTTCCCCTGAAGGGCCTGACCCTCCTCTTCTTACAGAGGTTTCCCTGCCCAGTGATTCACCCCTTGACTTGGAGTCTGTCGAAAAGAAAATGAATTCAGGGCACTACAGCTCCGTGGTAAGGGATTTGAAATGTTTTGTGATGTTAATCCACTTAAATATTTGTGCGATTACATAATTCAACCCAGATTTGTAAGAGTTTGTTAATATGTGCTGAGGTTGGATGCTGTTTGCTTTTGTTTTTTTCCCCCGAGAATTGAACATTGCTGCTTTGTTACTATCTCCCTTTTTAGCTGGACTTTAGTGATGATATTGTGAGAATCATCCAGACAGCCATTAATTTGGATGGAGGTCAGCCAGAATGCAGAAAGGCCAACAGCATGGTGAAGTCCTTCTTTATCCGGGTAAGGCCTGAGCAAGAGCAGGCACAATGTTTAAAGTGGATTGTGATTCAGGCCTGGAGCACTGCTGTTTATAACACTAACACTGCTATGCTCCTTACAGCAAATGGAACAGTTTTTTCCTTGGTTCAAGGTGAAGGAATCAAAATTCTGGGAGGCCCACAAAGTCTCTTACAAGTGAGTTGTTTTTTTTCCCCTTTTTTCCCTTATCCAGGGGCACTTCACTTGTTATATAATAATAATAATAATAAGTCTTTATTTTATAAAGCGCCTTTAAAAGTAGCTTCTCAAAGCGCTGTACATGAATGAACAATAAACAGAGTACAATACAAACAATAGAAGTGAAAAAGAACTAAAACAACACAATTGATAGAAAAAGTGATGGAACAATAATAAAAAGACACTAGCAGTCAAACGCAAGTTTGAAGTAGTGTGTTTTAAGTTGAGTTTTAAAAGCGCCAAGAGTCTTGGCTTCCCTGAGTTCATGAGGAAGAGAGTTCCAAATTGAAGGAGCATAGACAGAGAAAGCCCGGTCACCCATAGAATTCAAGTGTGTTTGTGGAACAGTTAACAGATTACGCTGTGAGGAGCGTAGTCTGCGATTTGGGATGTACAGGATTAATAAACTGGATAAATATTGTGGAGCCAAGCCATGTAAAACCTTGTATGTCAACAACATGATCTTGAAATCAACACAGAACCTGACCAGGAGCCAGTGTAGTGATTTCAAAACAGGAGTGATATGGTCACGTTTCCTGGTTCCCGTTAGGATCCTGGCAGCAGAGTTCTGAACGTATTGCAATTTGTTAATCGTGTTTTTAGAAACTCCAGCTAAAACGGCATTACAGTACTCCAGCCGCGAGACTACAAATGAATTGATCAGCTTTTCAGCAACAGATAAATTTAGCATTGGTCGAATTCTGGCTATGTTTCTGAGATGAAAGAAGGATGCCTTCACAGTGCTCTGAACAAAAAAGTCAAAAGTGAGGCTGGTATCGAAAATCACACCAAGGTTCCTCATCTTACTCTGGGTCTCCAGAATAGAGCCATCAAAAAACAGGGATAGTGGAGCGGCTTTGCGAATTTGATGACGGGACCCGATAAGCATAACCTCAGTTTTCCCGCTGTTCAGGCACAGAAAGTTATTGTTCATCCAAGCTTTTATCTCAGAAACACAGTCAGAAAGATAGCAAACATCAATGTTTTCATCAATGTATATCTGGTATATTATCTGTAGGTTTAGTTTGTTTCAAGTGCATTTATTAACTATTACACAACTTTTTTTTCTAATTAGAAAGAATGCTGAGATGTATCTGCACCTTTAATGTAGGGGATGGGACCAGACGTTTTAGTGGTACAATGGCAGTGATATAATGTGAAGCTGTAACAGCTCGTCAGTGGGGGTATCTGTCTCTATCTTGCTCTCCTTCAGAGCACAAATATTATCTGTCCATGGGGAATGCATGGTTTAGTTCCATTGTTTGAGACCAGCCTCAAGTGTCGTATTTCACATAGGTGCAATTTGACAAGTCTTGTGGTTGCCCTGTGGTTAGACTGTGGTAGACTTTGTCTGTTAATCTGAATTATTCATGGGTCTGTGAAGCATTGTGCTGTATATTTTAAAATTCTCTTTCTGTAATGCAGTATATACAGTATATCGACTCCTTATTATGATGTGGTTATTCGTATCTTTAACGGTTCCCAGCATTTACTCTCATGAGCCATTCAGTGGTGAAACCATCAGTGAATATTTGATTAAATCAGCTTTATATATTTGCACTGTCTGTCTGAACATTTATTGAATAGAGTGATGCTAAGTGATGTTATATTTTTTTCTTTCTGCCGCAGTAGTGGTTTACTTCCTAATGCTGTACTACCTCCTTCTCTGGATCACAATTATGCCCAGTGGCAGGAGAGGGAAGAGATGGCATGTGCGGAGCACCATCTCACTATGAAAATAATTCCTGCTCCTTGTTCCAAAGCTCCTGGAGAACCCGACTTCCCAATTGTACTTCCACCTCTACCTCCACAGCTTACACATGGTATGGTAACAAAAGGATACACCACACCCCCCAATTTCAGCCTACTTTTATTTTCCAGTCTGAAATATGTAATTTGAGATGTTATATCTTTCTCATACCCTTTTTTTATTTCATCTCTCTCCACCACCAAACTTACTCAGACCTTATTCAGGAGGACAGCCTCGAACTTCCCCCTCCCTCTGGAATTGGCGACAATAGACAATGTGTACTTTGTCTGAACTACGGTGACGAGAAAACAAATGTAAGTCAGCACACAGTGTTTAAGCAAATATAAATCAACTATCAAGTGATTTCAAGAGCCCTGTAATGGCTACTTTCTGCATTTATGCAGTCTGTTTAAAAAGTGTTGGGGTTGATTTTATACTTGTGAAGTATTCATACTTGCACGTAACATGAGCATGTTCTCTAGGAAACGCTACTGCATAAACCACACTGGAATTAAACAGAGAAGAAAATTTGAAAAACAACGCAAGTTCTATGTTTTACAGTCAGAACAATACAAAGAGGCGCATGGTGGCTTAGTGGTTAGTACGTTCGCCTCATACCTCACACGGGAGTTGGCACCCTGTCAAGGGTGTACCCCACCTGGTGCCCCATGCTCCCTGGTATAGGCTCCAGGTTCTCCCTGACCCTGAAGAAAAGGATAAGCGGTATAGAAGATGGATGGATGGATAATACACAGAAGATAGCACAGACATATTTTTGTTTTGAAATGTGCTGGGGGAATCTTAGTGTAATTAGTCCTTACACTAGGAATGCTAGCGTACGCAAATTCTCCCTAAAAGCATTTCTGAGATATTTTAACCCAGCCGTTCTGAGGAGTATGAACAGCTTTTATATAAAAGCACGTGAGTGTAACTAGTGTTTAAATCCACAGTTCTTTCTGTCATGGAATGACACTGCTTTAGTTTTTATTTTTATCGAGTTGTTGAGGTTACTTTCACCTGAACTCTTTATTGGGAGTCCATTCGCAGAAAGGACTATAAACGGGCCCGGTGCTGTTGCATTAAAGTGGCCATTATAACAAACTACTGAAAGTTTTGCACTTTTATATAACATATTTATATTAACACATAGTAGTTTTTCTTAGATAAATCCATTATACTAATAATCCATTATACTATAATAATATGATCATGTCACCATGCATGAAGCAATAATTTATCCCATTTATACTCTATGTTCAGTGTAAGAATTTTATCTTAGAGGAGAAATATTATTAAAGACCCTGGTCCGAGAAATTTATAGAGCAAATATGTTTAAATTTATAGAGCAAATATGGTTTTTTTTTTTTTTTTTTTTTTTTTTTCGGAGCATCTTTCATCAGTTTCTTTCATAAGCAGTTCATTATTATTATTATTATTTTAAAGCCTACACTTTCAGAAAGCAGTTTCTGTGCACAAGCTTGTCAATAGACGACAATGTTATTTAGCATTTTACTGTTTGCAGTACAGCTGTACTGTAATCGAGCCGTATTACTCAAATTGAAACAATATTAATCAGAATTTGATTGAACCTTTCAAAGAAGTGTCACAAATGATGCAAAAACACACCCGTGCATAAAAAGCAGACATATAAACTGGTCTAGTTTAGACCTTTTACAGAACCTTCTAACATACCACCATTCCGATTCGATTGGTTGCTCCACGAGCATGCATAAGTCAAGATTTTGAAAATATTTTATATTTGTTTGAGAATACGGTATGTCATTTGTGTGAAGTGCTTCATTGAGTTTTTGTTTCTAATAGGAATGCGGAAGGCTGCTTTACATTGGCCAAAATGAGTGGGCTCATGTGAACTGTGCATTGTGGTCAGCAGAGGTATTTGAAGATGATGACGGCTCTCTCAAAAATGTCCATATGGCAGTAAGCCGTGGCAGACAGCTGGTAATTCAATGTTAACCCTGTGCTTTGTATAATGTCTCCTCAGTAGAGTTACAAGTTGTTTAAGTTCTTTAATACCATTTACCTTGAAGTACTGAATGGTTTTCTGCTGTATTTTTATTTCTTTTTTTTTTGTAGCGCTGTGAGAACTGTAAAAAGCTAGGAGCCACTGTAGGCTGCTGTCTTACTTCCTGCTCGAGTAACTACCACTTCATGTGTGCTCGTCAGTGCCTCTGTATCTTTCTGGAAGACAAAAAGGTGTATTGTCAGCGGCACAGAGACTTGATCAAAGGCGATGTAGGAAAATCACTTCTTTTATCAGTATTTACATTTATTTTTTATATCTCTGCAGCTGATATAATACGTATCGGCAATATCTGAATTATTGTTTAGGCTCTGCCAGACACAGGATTTGAAGTGACCAGGAGGATTCTGGTAGACTTTGAAGGGATCAGTTTAAGAAGAAAGTTTCTCCGTGGCCTTGAACCAGATAATGTCCACATGATGATAGGTATTTACAGAATCCGGTTTATTTTTTGTAACATTCTCACAAATTTTATCCAAATACATGTGTGTATAAATTATGGTATGGTGAACTTTGCCATCTTTATTTTGAATGTAGGTTCCATGACTATTGATTGTCTCGGTATGCTAACGGAGCTCTCAGATTGTGAGAGAAAACTCTTTCCTATTGGATATCAGTAAGTAGCTCATTAGATCATAGATCATGTTTTGTGTTCTAATTAAAAAGTGTGTAAGGTGTATTTCACATCCTCTAAGATGCTCAAGGGTCTACTGGAGTACATTGGATGCCCGCAAACGATGTGTCTACACCTGTAGAATTCTGGCTTGCCGCCCTCTAGTGGCAGACAGCATCAGTAACAGCATAGTCACACAAGAGAACAATTGTACTATTGCCCACAGCCCACCTCCAGTCTCAGGTATGACCTGAAAGTATTATTTAACTGTGGAATTAAGTTGCAGTGTGGTAGTTGATATTTTTTTGTTAATTGAGTTTTCCTCTTCTTCCAGAAGAGGTGGATCTGTCACCATTTCCTGATTCAGTTTCTGTTGACCAAAACACCTTGCCTATGATGCCACAACCAAGGGTTTACTTTAGAAACAGACACCCCAGTTACCCACCCTGCCATCGTTCTTCTTCCTCTAGACATCTGCCCTCTCCAGGTACCCGGGTTTAGCCTAAGTACTATTATTCATCCTTTGGAATAAGGCTTTAATATATGACACTTTATTTTTGTCTGTTTTTATCCCAGAGGTGGCTGTCAGTTCAGCTCATGAAATTGTTACTGTTGGTGACCCTCTACTGAGCTCCAGTCTACCTAGTATTGGATCTCGTCGCCATAGCACCTCCTCCCTCTCACATCAGCAGCCAAGACAGAGAATTTCATCTGGTCCACAAGGAAGTAGCTCATCCACCCAGATCCAAACAATCTCTCAGTCACCTGCCTCGACCTCCCATGACCATGGAGGTGGAAATTCTGTAAAAGGGAAAGTGTCTAGTGATGAGAAACCTCAACTTCGTGAGACAACCACTGTAAAAACCGTAGCCCAGTACAGACCCATTTATGGTGTTTCAGAAAGATTGAGTGGTAGAGATGTTGGCAAAAAGCCACATGAAGGACAGCGCCTTAAGTCTTCTCCATCAACAGTCCTGGCATCGCCTCCACTTGGAACTGCAGTTTTGACCGGGTATCAAAGGGCCAGTGACAGCATGAGGATAGAAAAAGGGAAACGGGTGACAAAGGACACTGATCTACCAGCAGGAGCCACTCTTTTGACTTGTAATCCGCTCACTACTGATTCAAAAGATAATGGTGTTCCAGGGAAAGAAGCAACCATTACTGCAGCGACAGAATCTAAAGATATTCGAAAGACTGGCTCTCTTCAGGCATTGCATCCCAAAACTGGGGGTAGGAAATCCCATGACTGTGTTTCAGGACCATCTCCAGCTGCAACTCTTAAGCCTCTCTGGTCTCCTGGAGTAATTACTAGAGAGGAGGACATAAAACGAGGAACTCAGGCAAGCCCCTCTGTGGTAGCTAGTCATGTGACCTCTAGCACTAAAGAGAAGCCCTCCAAAGTTAAATTTACAGAGGGCAAGGATGTTTCAAAAGAAAGGAAAGAGGTACCACAAAACAGTAAGACACAAATTCTCAATACCAACTCTAGCAGCTCTAAAGGCAGCAATATCAAAACCCAAACCCAAGTGTCGACCTCACGAAATAATAACAATAAAGGCACAGCAGTTATCAGTAACAAAACCTCAGGCTCTGTGGAAATTACGAAATCACATAATCCGAGAGGTGAAAGGCAATTAAAGTCTAGGGAAAGGTTTAGCACGGAGAAAAAACACAGTTCAGCAGTAGAAGCAGTTCAGTCAGTGCCAGGCTCAGAACGGTGTTTAGGCCCCCCACATGCTCACCCTAAATCTCGAGAAGAAACTATACCAGATGAGAAGCATTGCACAGAGAGACTGTCTCTAGTATCTCAAAACATGGATCCTAATGGGACCAAAGCTGTCAGCACATGCTCTATCACAAACACATCCACTTTCAGATCCCCTGGCAGCCATGCTTCACAGAGGAAATCTTCCCATACAATGCTATTTTCTCCTTTTGCAAGCTCTGAAAGCTTGGAGTCTGATAGCCACACACCTCCAGAAGAGCAGAATGTGGACCAGCACTGTGCTGAGGATGATGGTGATGTGGCAGATCATCATTTAGAAGATGAAAGCTCTCCAGAGAAACACCAAGAGGAGGACAGTGATGGTTCCACAAAACGACGATACCCTAGACGAAGTGCTAGGGCTCGGTCCAACATGTTCTTTGGACTTACCCCCTTCTATGGTGTTCGTTCCTACGGTGAGGAAGATATTCCATTCTACAGCGGAGGTGATATACGTATAAGAAAGCGCTCAGGTGGCAGCAAGCGATCAGCTGAAGGACAAGTAGACGGTGCTGATGATATGAGCACGTCCTCTTCTGCGGACAGTGGCGAGGATGAGGAGGGTTTTAGTCCAAACAAGGATTCATACTATTATAATTTCACACGAACCATCATAAATCCCAGCTCTAGTTTTCACACTGTTGAGGGTATAGATCAGTGTTTGGGAAGAAGATCACAGATCCACATGTTCATGAGGGATGGAGCAACGGAAACTGATGATGAAAGTGATGAAATAACAGCAGCGACCAAAAGTATAGAATGCCAACAAATTGGTCAACTGGATGGAGTTGATGATGATTCTGAAAGTGATGCCAGTGTAACCACCAGCAGTACAACCACTGCTACAACATCCTCTACACATAAAAACTCCACCAAAAAGAGGGGTCGAGAGAGCCGAGCTGAGAAATTGAATGCTGGCTCTAGAAAAGAGGCTGAAAACACTACTAGTGATGGTAGCACCCATAGCCGCGATGTTCGTAAAAATCAGAAGGATAACTGTCTGCAGTTAGGAAGCGTGAAATCCCAGGGACAGGATCCTCTTGAAAACCAGCTATCACTTAGTGCAGATCTTCTTAAGTCCGATTCAGACAATAACAACAGTGATGATTGTAACATCTTGCCTTCTGACATTATGGAGTTTGTGCTGAACACACCATCAATGCAAAGCTTGGGACAACAGCCAGAGGCCAACTCCACTGAACCATTTTCTTTGGATGAGGGCTATGGAGTTGATGTAAACCGAAGAAAGACTATACTCTTTGAAGATTTTACCCAGCCACTGGCCAGCAACGAACCTGTAGAGAGTGGAGTGAGCACCACAATTCCAGTAGAAGAACCCTATGGCCTCCCACTGGAGCTGCCATCTGACCTCTCTGTGCTCACGACTCGTAGTCCATCTGTAAATAACCAGAATCATGCTTCACTCATTTCTGAGAGTTCTGAGCGTAGTATGCTGGCCCTGGCTGCAGAGGAATCAGGAGTCGATAAGGGTGGGGACAAGCAGAGAGCGGGAAGTGCTGTATCTAGTGAGAGCCCACAAGATGATGAAGACTCGCAGGCAACTGAAGGCGAAATGACACCTGATCATTTCATTTCTACTCGCATTGATGGAGATCACATTTCAAGTCATGGAATAAACCAAGTAGCAGATGCAGGCAATCCAGATCTAACCAGAACATCTGGCACACCAAGTTCACCTACTGTGGCTTTGCAGGGTCAGAAGTTTATTCCTTCTACAACAGTCAGTACAGGTCACGCTCAGATTGTGAGCCCTGCTGTTCAGTCCACTCATTCTCCTTTGAAAGCTGGTCCAGAGAAATTGATAGTTCTCAAGCAACATTTGAGGCCACTTTATGTACTGCAAACTCTCCCCAATGGTGTAACTCAAAAGTTACAGATTGCACCATCTGTTAGTGCAACCGGGGTCATGAATAGCAGTGCACCTGTATTGGCAGGCCTCAGTGCTGGAATTTCCCCCTCTCAGTCCATTTTCCCTGCTGTTACAAAAGGTTTAGTTCCTGTGCCTCATCATCCACAGCTTCATGCCTTCACTAGCACCACTCAGACAGGTTTCCAGTCAATTATTCCTAGTACTACATCTGGCCTTTTTATTGGTGTTCCTTCTCATGACGCCCAAATTATTGCATCAGAAGCTGGACATAGACATGATCTGGCTCCCAGTGTTGCTATGGTATCCAGTGCATCATCCATTACCCCAACCCCTACCGTGCTTGCCACCGGACATGGCAAAAAGCGGCCAATTTCACGTCTGCAACCTCGTAAAAACAAGAAGCTAGCTCGATCCAGGAGCCAACCCACGCTAGCACCATCAGAGGTTGGGCCTAACATGACACTTATTAACCTGTCCTCTCCACAAATTACTACTGGAATCCCTGCTCAACCAGGACTAGTTGAGCTTGGCACAATAACAGCTGCCACATCTCACCGCAAAATTCCCAACATCATAAAACGGTCGAAATCTGGAGTAGTGTACTTTGAGCCTGCTCTCCTTCCACAACCGATGCCAATCTCAACTGCTGCTCAGGCTGGTATCATTGGGCATGATTCCTCAGCCCACTTATTGCCATGCACAGTGGCAGGGCTTAACCCTAATCAGTCATTGTTGAATGTGGTATCGATGCCTCCTGCAGCACCTGGGACTCTATTGGGAGCAAATTCAGTGTCTTTAAGTTCTCCAGGGCTCATTAGCTCTGAGATCACTGGCCCCATAAGTAACCTAGTCTTTAAAGCCAGTCCACATAACCTGGGCCTTCCAGAGCAGCAAATGGTTCTTCAGTCTGGATCCCCCATGGTCTCACAAATTACCAGTCCTGCCCAGACTCCTAGTAGCATCTGTTTTCTTCCACCAAATCAGATCAGTATGTCACCCAGCCAGTACCAAGACAAAGAAGGCAATGTTGGCAAAGAAGGCAACCTTCAGAATCCTGTTACCAAACTTGTAGTAGATAAGACTTTTGATCCCAGTACAAATACATCTGGCCAAGTGGCTCTTGTGCCCAGTCACAACACGCAATCCCCGAATAAGGGTCATGTGGTTGGAGTTCCTACCCAGAGCTCTCAAACCTCATCTGTCTCACAAGTCACAAGTCAACAGCAAGCACTGAAGTCACCCACTTCCAGATCTTCCACAGGCATTGGGAAGGTAAAGCAAAAAGCAAAGAGGACTCTACCAAGTGTTGCCAATACTGGTGGAAAGAAGCACAAAGGTGGGCCAGAGGCATTAGCAGAATTGCAGGTTGTTCCTGTCTCTACAAATCAGTCTTCTTTACAAAGGTAATCACCCGAAATGTTTCAGACTTGTCAAGTATGCCTTCTCAGAAGTCATCTAAGTAAAATGTGATCTTCTGTTTATCAATAGGGGTAAAGAGCATATGGCATTCGAGTTGACAAATATGGCAAAGCCTAATGAAAAGGGTTCAAGAAAGAGGTACACAAATTGAAGATAGTAAATTTGAAATAAACCTGTAATTTAAAATGTATTGCTTTTGGACTAAACAAAATCTCTCTTGCTTGCAGTAATTCTAGAAGGTGTGAACCACCTCTTAATCAGAAGGCAGTAGACTCCCATGATGAAAAACTCAGGACTGCTAGTGGGTATATCTTTAATTATAGAAGACATACCTGTGCTAAAGTGTTTAATTAAAGAGGGAAAACAACTACTTTATTTTATTTTGTAGATGATTTGTTTAAATAATTTGTATAATGTGTGGTATCTAACATTCTGTGCAATTTCAGGTCTTTCTGGTGAGGATGCTGACCAAGCACCTACTGCTATGCTAGTAGCCACTCCTGATCAGAAGAACAGTGGACAAAATTCCACCTCAGACTACAAGCCCAAAAAAGGCCTTCTGTTTGAAATCTGCAGTGATGATGGCTTTAAGGTCTGCTGCGAGAGTATTGAAGGTAAGTTTGATTTGTGTTCTTATTGCAGTTAGATCTATACGTACATTCGGGTCTATATATACATATATTTGACGCAGGGAAAGTTTAGTTTAGGACAAACTTGAGGGTATTGGTTAATAACAAACTTTTCCATGCTCATGATTTATTTATTTTTATTCTAAAATATCGCAGTAAAAGTAATCAGCCAGAACTGATGGTCTAGAAAAGACACTGAAACGAGCATTTCCATCATTTCAGGTTTTAGAGGAGTATAGGTGGGTATGATATTATAAGCTGTGCAGTCAAGATTTGAAGGAGATACTTTACATTAGGTGTGGTTCACAGTAAACAATACACAGCAGTCTGATGGCTTGTTCACATGGTCGACATTCCCAGTCAAAAAAAAGCTGTTCAATCACTTTCAAATGATCATCACCATTAACGTTATTTATAATAGGTTTTTTGGCCCCAAATCTTCCTCTTCCCTCAAGAAAGATTAACAGTTTTTTGGACATCTCAAATGTGGAGATTGACCCATAACATAATAGCAGGGTTTAGTAATAAAGAATTGGTTAATAATTTGAAAGGTCAAAACCAGAGTTGGGTTGCTAATGTAACACATTACATTTTAAATGCATGTCATTTGATTAGTTACTTATGCCAATAAAATTGTTACTTGCATTATAAATGTATTGTTAAGAAAACAAAATACGGTTTAAAAATAAATCACGTTTTGCTGCGAAGATTTTTTTTTTGATCCCCAAATAATTCTCCACTAGGAGCGGTTCGTTGCTATATAACTGAAAGTCAGTACAAAAAGATGGCGGTGGTTTGACATGTTTTGAAAAATTTGTAATCTGATTACTTTTTACATGTATTTATCAGTACTGTAATCTGATTACAATTTTAAAGTAGTAATTAGTAATCTGTAGTGGATAACTTTTTTTTTATTTAATTTTTTTTATAATAATTATTTACCCAACACTGTTCAAAACACCTGTGCAAATCATTTTAGAACTCCTACAAAAAAAAAAGTTTTGCAATTGTAGTAAGATTGTAATATCGTGGTAGTGTAATCTTGTAGGTGCAATATCTTTATCTAGCACAAGCCAGTTAATGAAAGCTTATTGACAAAGTTTATTCATGCTGGTTTGATTTACTTTTTAATTGAATTTTATATTTGCTTTCTTGCTTACAGAGGCCTGGAAATCTCTAACAGATAAAGTCCAGGAGGCACGCTCTAACGCCAAGCTCAAAGAGCTATCTTTTGATGGTAGTCATATGCATGCCACATGATTGTTCTACACAATATTAAAATCAGTGTATTATGTATATAATAATTGCCTATTACATAATGATTTTCTTTCCCTTTTCTGCTTTGCTTCATGGTTTTTCAGGAGTGAATGGACTACGCATGCTGGGTGTTGTCCACGGTGCTGTAGTTTTTCTTTTGGAGCAGCTATATGGTGCCAGGTACTGCAGAAACTACAGGTTCCACTTCCACAAGCCAGAGGACGTGGATGAGCCTCCACTTAACCCTCATGGATCTGCTCGTGCTGAGGTCCGCCACAGGTACGTATCACTGCCTTTATGACTTAACCTCATGTTGGGCTTGTACAATGAGTCATATTTGAGACCACTGATGGTCACGGTCACACACATTTATTAGGCACTACTTACAGCATTTTTCACTCATAAGTTTCACACTTTCTTTATGGTGTATAAGTACTTAACATGTTTATTGAGTGCAAATATTACATACTTACTACAATTCTTTTTGGGGGAAACAAAAAAAAACCAAAACAATTACCTGTTTGTTTATTATTATTATCTGGTGTATACTACTATTGTGGTACCAGAACCACTATTTGATAGGTTAGTATCCAAGTTATGCAGGAGTCCAGATTCTTAGAACTGAAACAAATGTGCAAAGATTGCTAATATGATTATCTCTAGGACAATGAATTGGTGAAAGATACCTCAAAATATTCACAATAAAATAATACACTAATAGATCATTTGAGAACTGTCTATTAAGATAATAGACACATTTTTCTCATTTGAATATTATCTTGTTGGTCTCAAACTGCTCTTTGTGCTGCGTTCTGTTGTAGCTAGCAGCATATAATGTGATTTGGTTTGGTCACTGTGGTCACAATTCCCTCACGTGTATTTATTTATTTATTTATTTATTTTACATGTATTTCTTGGGGGAATGCTTAAGGGAAAGTGGTTATTAATTTGTTAAAATTACAAAAAGTCCATTACAAAAAAAAGTATCTTACCAATGTTTTTGTAATTTATTTTGTTGCAAATAGAAGTAAAAAAAACTTACTGTTGCAAGTACAAGCAAATAGAAGAGAAAAAAAATTATGGAAAATTTGTGTTTTACCATAGATTTGAAGCAGGAATGGTATAGGCTGTTGGTAGAAAGGAGGTGGAGGTAATATTCACATGAAGTCCAATTTGAATGACTTCATTAGTCATTCGACAGACAACAGAAAGAGGGAGAAAAGAGTGTGAAAATGTAAGGCCTTTCCTGGCCAAATGTTACTCCGATTTTGGGGTAAAGAATGATTTTGTTGTGAAACAGAACATTGTATAACAGAACTCTGAAAAACAACTCTAGCACTATGAACAAGTATAATATACATTTTAAAGCCCAATCTACATAATTAATTATGCAGTGAATAGCATTCATAATTCTGCAGTAAATGTTCCAGTAATGCACTTACAACAATAAAAGAGAGTCTTTTAGAACAATATATTATTACACCTGTTGATGTTGGATGGTAATTTGCTGATTTGTGATTCTGTTGATTTCTTTCTGACTCCTGTTGATTCTTCCTGAAGGAGGTCTGTGTTGGACATGTTTAACTTCCTGGCTTCCAAATATCGGCAACCACCTGAGTACAACCCTCACGAGGAGGATGATGAAGGGCAGTTCAAATCTGCTCGGTTGGTCTTTACATCCACTTTGCCTTCATTTCTCAGTTTGTGCATATTCTGCGGTCAATAATAGTCCTTTTGTTGGTCTTACAGACGGGGAACCAGCACAGACGTGCCTCTGGCAGTGAGGTTTAGACACTTGAAGAAAACATCCAGAGACTCCGTAGGCGTGTATAGGTACAAAATTCTGTTGAAATCCTACCTTTTTTTTTGCTCTGCAACCAAAATAAAGATTAAAATGCTAGCCATGTTACTGTCCGCAGGTCAGCCATACATGGCCGTGGTCTGTTCTGTAAGAAAAACCTTGATGCTGGTGAGATGGTGATTGAGTACTCGGGCAACGTCATTCGCTCTGTCCTTACTGACAAACGAGAAAAGTACTATGATGCCAAGGTAAACACTTGCACTCTTACATACTAGCATGTGAATGGTATAGTGTCATGTATGGCATGTCTTATGTATTCACTATGGTTGTAACGATACAGCCTTTCATATTATTCTCGTAAAAGAGTATTGGTATAACGCCGGTGTCCTGGCGAAATTCCCCCATTGACCTTTCTCCATCATGACCCCCTAATAATCTCCATCTCTGAATTGGCTACATCACTCTCTCCTCTCCACTAATAGCTGGTGTGTTGTGGGCGTTCTGAGGCTCTATGGCTGCCGTCGTATCATTAGGGTGGATGCTATACACTAGTGGTGGTTAAGGAGATCCCCGCCCCATACTATATAAAGTGCTATATAAATGTAATTGTTACAAAATAACCTAAAACACTGAAATCTAGACAATCTCAAATTAACCACAACACATCCTGGATTTAAGTGTCAGTATGTAACAGTACAAAATATTGAAAAGTTTACAGGGTGTGAATACTTAATCAAGGTGCTGTACTAACAGTATGAAATCCTGACTTGAATGACAATGTGGTTCTTAAACTTTTATTCTATTTCCAGGGAATTGGCTGCTACATGTTTCGCATCGATGACTATGAGGTGGTTGATGCCACCATGCATGGAAACTCGGCTCGTTTCATCAACCACTCCTGTGAGCCCAACTGCTACTCCCGTGTGGTCAATATCGACGGGCAAAAGCACATAGTCATTTTTGCATTGCGGAAAATCTACAGGGGCGAAGAGCTCACGTACGACTATAAGTTTCCCATTGAGGAACCAGGCAATAAGCTGCCTTGCAACTGTGGGGCCAAAAAGTGTCGCAAGTTCCTTAATTAACACCTTTCCCTTTCTTACTTTTAATTGAACCCTTTCCTTCCAAACGAAACTGTTTTGTCACTGTGTGTATTTTGAATAATATGATTATTTATTGAAACAGGCTCAGGTTTTCAGAGGGATTATGGCACTGTGCCTCAAGTTGATTCAGGAAAGGTTTCAAGAGCAATGTTCTAATGAATAAAAGGATAAAAGGACTTCTTCACTGGAGCTCTCCCTATGAATCCCTAAATATGCCAGTTAAAGATGAGCAGTCTGCTTGTTAGCAACGTCTCCTTCTTTCGGCTGCTCCCATTAGGGGTCACCACAGCAGGTCAACCGTCTCCGTTATGGAAATCCAGATTATGATACACGTATTTGATTTGGTGCAGAATGTTTTACGCCAGCTGTCCATCCTGACGGAACCCTTCCATTTTATCTGGACTTGGGACTGGCACTGAGAGTTCACTAGCTTGTACAACCCCAGTGGCTGGGTTTGGTGCCCAGTGTGGAGCTCAAACCCAAGACCCTGAGATTAAGAGTTTCATGATCTACCGGGCTTCTGCTTGTTATCAAATGATGTGCCCTATTTATCCCAAAACCTTCATTACAATTTCCAAATGTGTAATGTTGAGTCTCATCTGCCCATGCCTCTGGAATGTGAGGAGGGGAAAAAAGTATGATTGAATTGCTACATTGTTTCATTTGACACCAAAGTGCAATTTTTCTAAGGGAACGGTACACTGTCTTTTTAGATAGAAGAAATGTGAGGGGTCCATTATTTAGTCTAGTTTTGTTTTGCTTCGATTTTTTTGGTTTTTAACCTACCGTCAAATTTCCCTTTCTGAATGTACTTCAAAGCCTTCTCCTTCTGGTGATGTGGTCTATAGATGAACCGAAGTATAGAGAACGCTAGCGGGAGCTCTTTGTTCCTTGTGATGGACACATGCAAGTTTTTATGGGAGCAGGGGTAGAGAAAAAAATTCCAGAGTATACCTGAACTGTTTAAGAATTAATAACCCCTGGGGGCATCATTGGATGCTGGATGTGCGGAGATCCTGGTGGACTGACAGCCAAGGGACTAAAGAAATTTAATGGGTGGGTGGGATTGCTTAATTTTACTTAATCAATTTTTATAGTAACTTGAACTGATGTTTGTAATGAGGACATTTAGTATGTGCATGTTTTAACGCCTGTAGCTGGTAGTATTTACTCAAAAAAAAAAAAAAACTCAACAGCATCCAAAGGTTTTCTGAAGATGGATGTCATTTAAAAATTTTGATTTTATTTGTTTTGTTGTAGATAGGTTAATGTCATTATTTCCTTTCATATGTAAATATGTATATTTTTCTATATAAAAAACTGAAAAGCACTCACTAGTGAATAGCACTTATTGATATTTATATTTTTAATAAAATATTGTATTTATTTTACCAACATTTTGTAGTAGATAGTGGTTTACAACACTAATGCTTGTCATTATTTTTTTAATAGTGTACATTTTTTAATCCGTTTGGCTTTTTTCTTCCTTATTCTCTTTTTTCTATTCCAAAGACTGAAAGCCGTAGTTGTCCCCATAGTGTGCAGTCCACCAGTAGCTCTCATTGCTGATCCAAGTTAGTCAAAAAAATTTTAGATGAAAGTGTACAATTAGGGTAGGCTGTAAAGCATTTCGTAGTTATAAGTGCTCATCTGTTGCAATGGCTTGTCTCCTCCAATGACACTTATCACACACAAATACCAACCCTTGCTTAAAATCCCCTCTTTGCTCTTTCTCAAGCAAAGGACAACAGTTTTATAGGGAGAAAAACGATGAATAGTAAAAAAAAAATAATAATAATAATAAAATGGTTGAAATCATTTTACATTTAAGCGACTACAAAGTTTACTCAATCTATTTTATTATTGTAAT
>JAFFST010052575.1:59035-70892 GCA_022414735.1 Noturus placidus
ATATTATATTATAAAAATATATATATATTTTCATAGATACGAGTGTACCCGAGGGAATCTGCCACGAAGGCTAGCCCATGAAAACTTTCTTCTAAAGCACTACATTTGGAGGAATGGAGGAAAACTCATTCTCCCTGTTTTGTGCACTGAACATCAGTCTTCTTCCCAGCTTGACACATGTTGCCTTGGCACTGCATGGAGGCTCTAGCTAGCCATTTTAAAGCACACAAATGTGCTCTTTTTGTATGTTTTGGTCCTTTTTCTCAATTGTTTTAGCCCGCTGTCACCCTTTAGGGCAACATCTTCACAATAAATTGATTTTGTGATTGACTTCCCATGGATGTCTGTCCTGTTGTTGGGTTTTTTTTAAATAGCAACAGTGTGGTGCCTTCTTTTACAGTTTTGTCCATCTGTTAATTCGTGAATGAATCTAATCATAAGTCATGGGTGATGTGAGACCTGTTAAGAGACCGACGTACAGTATTGAGGAGCATTCACTCTTTAGGGTGGAGACATATCTCGGGAGAATACTGCAAGACTTTTGACGCATGCCCTTCTTGATCCAAGGTCTTAATAATTGTGAAAATATTACACTTTGTTGAGCAAAACTATTTCTTGTGGATGCAGATTGATTTATGCGTACACTGTTGTGTTCTTGACCGTCAGAACGGAGTTGTACAAAAGGGATAATGTGAGATCGAGCTTATCGATGTTGCAGAAAGCTTATGGGATGTGTACATACCTCCAGACAAAGCTCACTCCATTGCTGTGGTGTGCACCTCTGGCTCTTGTTTTCGGAATGAGCCACTAAAAGGCCAGTTTCTGTGTAGCATTGTCTTATTGCCTCATGTCAACTCTTATATCTTTTAAGGCAGTTGCGGAATTCCTCAAGCCTTATTTCCAGATTCATGACAACATGGTGAAATATATTAATTCTGCTTTATACAGTTCTTAATTGGCTGCTTTTTTCAGATTTACGTTTTCTGGATTTGTTGGTTTGATGGTGTTGCCGCAGATTCTTGCTGGGAGTTTCTTGCCACGCTCCTTGCAATGTGGGTCTTGTCATCGATTCAGGTATTCGAGTTCCTCTAAGTCCGGCTCTCTGGATGCGGCACAGGGCCGGGCTGAACTCTGCAGCTAGGCCTTTGTTGAATGTATTATTTGAATTTTACGATTGATCTTTTATCATAGTAACTTTTTTTAAATGATAGTTCCAATGTGAAAGGCAGGGACGTTACAGAAGAGCTTTATGTTTCATTTTAGTCGGTGAGGATTGTACAGCAACGTTGATCTTTGTACAGAACTTGCATCTGTCGATCTGATTATGATTTTACTAATCCTAAGGGCTTTGTTGATGACTATTTCCTCCATAAATCTAGTTTCATTGCAACTTTAGATGCTCCACAAACAAGTGAATTATGGTGTTCAGTCAGTGTTTTGAGAAGCTACCAGGTTACTGGACTTTATTCTTCCACACCACACCAGTGGTACCACACCTTCTCCTGTACTTAGTATATATGTATACATATTCTTACACACATAATGAATATATTCTACCTAAACCTATGTATGGATAGTAAATTGTACTTCAATATTCACAATATCTACACAGTATATGGAATGGACAGACAAATGTAGTTACAGTAGCAAACAACAGTTTCATAATGGTTAATAGCAATGTTCAGTGTAATCTATAATGACTTTGTGTTACAGATACAGTTTAGATTAATGTGCTGCATTTTAAATATTGGCATTATGTATTGTTTTTCTGTGCCTGTGTATGCTCTGTGACTGGAGCATTGCAGTTATGATCTTAGGACTTGCTTCCTCCTTATTTTGGGGAGTGGGGGAGTAGGATGAAAGACGATATTTATACAATGAAACAAAAGTAAATGTAAGATGTGGTTGTAACATTTTTGAAGTTAGCCATTTGTTGCAATGCTGTAGTTTTGATTTTACTCTTTGTACATTTTCACATACTTTGTGGTTGTCAAGAAAACAAAGAACGAAAACCCGATCTTTCACCTGACCATATTTCTCATACCTCTTTCTCCTGTCTGAAATTCAGTTAAATATTTTATGTAGTGTTTTGTAATAAGTAACGGTAATGAGTGTTTTATTTATTTGTGCAGCTTGAAAACATCTGTATATGCAGTTAAAGGGTCCTGTAATGTCCCCAAAGTAAGATGAACGTGCACATCATGTGGTAGGGCCCTACAGTGCTGTCATCATTTATTAAAGATCGGCTTTGTTTTGTGCTCAAAAACTGACCTTGGGGAGAAAGAGCCTTTTCAGGCACTTTTTTTTTTAACACTTCTTTATTCTCTTTAGCTGTCAGATTGTTCTGTGTTTTTAATGCTTTTTATTTTATTTAGTTCACCCATTGCCCAAACAGTGTTCTCGGTGTTCACAGAAATGAAGGAAATTGACAAAACACAAATTACTTAAGAACGAATGTATGAGGAAAAAAATGTACATAACTGTAAAAAGCAAAATTTCTAATCATGTTTATTTTCTATGCACTTTTTTTTTATTTAAGTGATAGTTTAAATAATAAACATGTCTTGTTTACTCAACATGACTTCATTATTTGATATACTTTTAATACAGGTTTTTTGTATTACTGTTATCGTGTCTAGTTTGGACCCTCAAGGATTTTGCGATTAAAGGAAAATCAAGCAAACGCTACAATATTCAGTGGAGCTTGCGGTTTTTCAAAATTACTGCAGATTTGGGCCAAGACACTGTCAATTCATGTGTGTCGACCATGAGTACAGCTAAAAGGTCTCATTTACCAACAAACATCACTGCGACGGTCTGTGCAAAACAATTTTGTGAAACTGGAATTTCACCAATTCAAAAGCACAAACACTTTGCAATTCACATTGCAAATTTTGAAAAAAAGGCTGCAGCAAAATCAAGCTTTTTTTTTGGCTGTAAGAATCTCACAAAAAAACCTCAACGAAGTCTTGGAAATAAGAGCAAGAAATTCAGTGTTAAATAAAGTACCTGCTAGTCATGCACAGGGGTGGAGAATACATGGCCTGTCCAGAGCCCTGACGTCCTTTGGGATGAACTGTGCCTGACCTCACTAATGCTGTTGTGGCTGCATGAGCATATAACCTCACAGCTATGCTCCAAAATCTAGTGGAAAGCCTTCCTAGAAGAGTGGAAGTTGTTAAAAAAAGGGGAACAGCTCCATATAAATGCTTATGGGTTTGGAAAGGCATGTTCAACATCCACAACATGGATGTATGGTTGTGATGGTGAGAATGTGTCCACATACTTTTGGCCATGTAGTATATTTGAGATTTGTACCTTACTCAAGCATTACCGAAAGTCAGTATTTGTACTGGAGTACTTCCCTAACCCAAAAGGAAAAACAAGCCCATACTTTTTACTCTTTCATACATTTTACTATCATTTTGATCTTTGAAGCACTTGTTAATCTCCTTATAGTTTCCGTAAAATGAGCCTAAAACGCCTATCCTATTCCCAAAGTAAAATTAAAGTTGTTCTTGAACCATTTGGAGTACATGCATGGTTTTGGTCTCTTTTTGAAAGGTTTTGAGAGATTATCTGAAGAATCACTATAAGTGCTACACACTGAAACAGAAGGTTGGGGTTTTTTTTTTTTTTGTTTTGTTTTTTTTGCCTAATTTTTTATTATGATCAAAACGTATGATAAACCTAATTTAAACAAGTTTCTAATTACAAGATTATGTCAAATATAAAGTGAGCATGATACTTAAGGTGATTACTGTATATGTGCTAAATTAGTGCAGCGGTAACATGCAGGTTTACTGTGACCAGAGTTTGAGCCTCAGCTCAACTAACTGTTTTGTTTTTTTTTAATGAGTGGGGTTTTTTTCACTGTAGAAAGTTCATCTAGGTAACATTGAATGAATTCCATGTGAACAACACTGACTGGAGGCCCATGTGAATTAGAAAGATTCAGGTGATGGACTATTGGCAAGTTACATTTACATTTATTCACTTAGCAGATGCTTTTATGCAAAGCGATATAGCAAGCATCAAGGTCTTGAATTTGATGCGGGCAGCTACAGGAAGCCAGTGGAGAGAGATGAAGAAGGGTGTGACATGGGTTCTCTTGGGATTATTTAAGTTATTGTCATTCATTTGTAGAATTCCAAGATTTATGGTTTTTTTCCACTATTTAGCTGTCTTTTTATTTTAAGGATCTAATAAATTCCATATATAAAGTTATTTTATTTACAAGTGTCATGTTTGTGATTTTTAGGTTATTCGTCATTTAGTGCACCTTCTGACCATCGAATCAAAACACAAGTAACTAAATAAAAAAATGCTACTTTAAAATATAACTCTGACAGCATGTTGTCAGATTTACATTTATTCATTTAGCAGACGCTTTTATCCAAAGCGACTTACAAATGAGACACACTCACACACCAATGGGAGCAGAGCTGCATGCAAGGTGCTAGCTTGCCATCGGGGGCAACTTAGGGTTCAGTGTCTTGCCCAAGGACACTTCGGCATGGGATCACCCGGGCCGGGATTCGAACCACCAACCCTACGATTAGTGGATTAGTGGACAACCCGCTCTACCCACTGAGCCACAGCCGCCACAGATGATGGAAGCCCCATTAATATTTTTGATGAGCTGCAGAGATATTCAAGATAATTATATTATATTTTTTAATTTAATATATAAAATTATTTTATTGACCGGTGTCAACTTTGTTTGTACTTAAGTATGCATACTAGAATTTTATGTATGCATGCCAAAATGTAAACATACATACTTAAAAATGAGTTTGCAAAATAAAATTTTAGAGGTATGTAGTTTTAAGTATGGACACAAAATTCTAGTATGCATACTTATTTTTATGTATGCTTATAAACTTTAAGTATGCTTACTTGATTTTTAAGTGTGCATATTTAAAATTTTAGTATGCATAGAATTTTACGTATGCATGCCAAAATGTAAATATACATAGGAAATCCACACAAGCACAGGAGGAATCATGAAACACTACACATGTGACCGCAGGTAAGCATTGAACCTACAACCCTTGGAACATGCAGTAATATCACTAACCATCATGCCAATTTACCACTGCAGTCATTTGTCAAACCTTAGGTTTTTACTATTTCTGAATCGTGCTGAAACACTTAATTCATCCAATTTATTCATCCTGGTGAGAGTTACATGACCCAGCTAAAGTTTGACTAGCTTACCCTATGGATTAATTAACTACACAACATTTACCTAATTTACTGATTTATTAGAAAATTGAAAGTACAAATCAGTACAAATATGTACAAACACTAAACAAGAAGTATGCAAAATGTGTTTGCTTTTTTAAAAGTTGTACACATCAAGTATGGACACAAAGTTTATAAGCATACGTAAAAAAAAAAAAGTATGCATACTTAAAATTTTAGTATGCATACTTAAAAATAAGTATGTATGCCAAAATTTAAATATACATAGCTAAAAAGTTCGAAAAATAAATATACTTGCAAAATACAGTGTGTTTTTATTACAAAACATTTGATCCATGTGTGTAAGTCTCAGGGTTAAAAGTGATATTTAGGACATTGGGAAGTTCTACTTCTTTCATGTTTGCCAAGGATGTGGGGTCACAAAACTGTTAACATATTTTAATAAATGCATTTCTTCACATTGATATCATGGAAAAGTGATAAAAACTATTTCATTGCACATGTTTCTGTTCCAAGGGTTACATCAAAAAACTAGTTATTGGTTAGGTTTTTACTATTTCTTATGTCACTTTGGGCATCTGAATCGTGCTGAAACACTTAATTCATCCTAATTAATCATTCATCTTAATTAATTCAGCTTGCCAATGAGCATATAGGCAAAGTCTTTGCCTGCAGGATTTCAGTCCTTCATGGCGTAGTGTGTTACCAATTGTTTTCTTGGTGACTGTGGTATCAGCTGCTTTGAGATCATTGGCAAGATCCTCCCATGTAGTTCTGGGCTGATTCTGTTCTCATGATCATTGCAACTCCACGAGGTGAGATCTTCCATGGAGCCCCAGTCCGAGCGAGATTGACAGTTCTGTTGTGTTTCTTACATTTGCGAATAATCGCAACAACTGTTGTCACCTTCTCACCAAGCTGCTTGGCAATGGTCTTGTAGCCATTCCAGACTTGTGTAGGTCTACAATCTTGTCCCTGACATCCTTGGAGAGATCTTTGGTTTTGGCCATGGTCTAGAGTTTGGAATCTGAGTGATTGATTGCTTCTGTGGACAGGTGTCTTTTATACAGGTAACAAATTGAGATTAGGAGCACTGCCTTTAAGAGTGTTCTCCTAATCTCAGCTCGTTACCTGTATAAAAGACACCTGGGAGCCAGAAATTTTTCTGATTGAGAGGGGGTCAAATACATATTTCCCTCATTAAAATTCAAATCAATTTATAACAATTTTACATGTGTTTTTCTGGATTTTTTTTGTTGTTATTCTGTCTCTCACTGTTCCAATAAACCTACCATTAAAATTATAGACTGATCATTTCTTTGTCAGTGGGCAAACATACAAAATCAAATACTTTTTCCCCCACTGTAAATGATCAAAAAAACCTATTTTCCTTGTGGTTTTATATCAAAGTGACAGACCCATGTCCCTCTTTACAGAAATGCCAGCACAAAGCTTCATTGTTTAGTAATTAATCATACAGTTTGTGCTATTCAGACTCCAGTCCACATGCACTCCAGCACACAGAGTTTATAGATCATTGTTCTTGTCTCTTTCATTCTTTCAGACATGTTTCCAAATTTCTCTCTCTCTCTCCCTCCCTACCCTACCCTACCCTTCCCTCCCTCCTTGTCTCCCTACCCTCCCTCTATCTCTAATTGGGTTGCATTCCTATTTCCTCTCTCAAGCGTCAGAGTACTCAACTTTTCCCAGGCTCCTCAGGCTGGGACACAAAATTCTCTCTCTACTGTTTTTGTTTCACTCTGCTCAGAAACTGTCACTTCTGTGAACTTCTGAAGAATTAATGGTAAGTTAGTTCTTATTTGTATTGTTGTATTTGCAGGTATTTGACAGTGGCAGATGTGTTTATGACCTATCTAAAACCTTTTTTAAGAATGGGCCATTTTTTAGGCACCCATGCTTTATGAACTAAAGACCATGGGTCATGCAGACATAAGTCTGACTTATTCATGCCATTAGTAATTTGATGGGATAAACTACATTTGCTATTTGAAATCAATATCAGTATATCTTTTTATTCTGTCAGGTTTTGAGACAGTGATGTTTCTGTATCCTCAGACAAAGATCACTATAAAATAAAGTAAAAAAAGAACGGAGCAGTGCTCCACAATCTTTCATAATCTTTATTCTATTGCACCAGGAAAGTTAATCCAGTGCAGTGCATGAATTTGGTTCTGTGTGGTTCTTGCTCTTGGCAGTGCTGTGCTATAATGGTGTTTGTGCAGAAATTCCCAAGCACTATTCCTTTTGTGTTTTGACAAGAACACACACACACACACACATACACACAAATGCTGTCCCTTGAGATAGCAATAACTTTTATTGGACTCTGCATGTCTGTTTTTCTTAAAAAAAAAAAATTGTGCTTCTATGGTCTTGTCTGCTTTCTGAGGCACGCTATGATGGTCTCTGTTTTGTTAATATGAGTCAGCACTTTCCGTAGTTTTACTTAAACCAGCTGTTTGAAAAGCAGAAGTCATGCAGAAACCCCCACTGATTTACAGTCAGGGTGAAGTCTCAGAAGTGTGCAGCCTGGGGCAGTATCATAAAACTCCATCAATCGTTGAATCCTTTGTTCTTTCACTGACGATGCATTTTCAGTGCCTGATTGTGGAGTGATTTCAGGGATTGTGTGCACTTCACTGCTTGCTAGAGACATCAGTGTGCTAGATCATTCCTCCTCCCTTATATGAGGGAGGATTTGAAAATACACAGGGTTCTTATTGTTTCATTTTTTGTGTGCTTTTACACTTTAAGCCAAGCTCATACTTCAAGCATTATGGAGCATCATCAAATTTCCCCTGGTGTACTTTTTCAAATGAGCTGGAAATAATATTTTGCTACCCAAGTGTTGTGCTTTTCACATCATCAATGAATAACTTCCATGTCTGTCTTAACTAAATACAAATATTGGGCAAAGCAGTCTCTCTCATGCTCATTTTGTGTACCTCTATTGACAGACTCAAAGAAATGACACCTCTCCAGTCCTGGGCCCTCTCCCTCCTTCTTGTTTTGCTGACACACTATTCAAATCCACTTGAGGATAATAAGATTCACAGTCTGTGTATGGGCAGCCCGGGTATCCCGGGTTCTCCAGGGTTGCATGGCAGGCCAGGACAACCAGGTAGAGATGGCAGAGATGGGAGGGATGCACCACTGGGGGAGAAAGGGCAAAGGGGAGATCGTGGAGAACCTGGTATGTGTATATTTGCTTAATGAAGGCCAAAACAATTAATAATAATAATAAAAATAATAATAATAATAATTATAATAATAGCGGCCTGTAATGACCTGGTGTCTTGTCTGAGGTGAATTCCTGCCTCATGATCAAGTGTTCCCAGGATGAATGAATGAATGATAATAATAGTTCTATGTTATAGCACATATTGTAAATAATAACAATGACTCATAATTAATCGGAAAGTAATATCAGATTAAATTGATACATAATTTCATTATGACTAAAAAGACATTTATGAATAACTTTTTAATAATTATTTAATGTTACATTTAGTGATTTGGCTGATGCACATGTATCCCAAAGCTTATTACTGAAACAGGATACAATGGAGTAGTCAGGTTAAAAGTACTTGCTCAAAGGCCAAACAGTGGCATGGTACCCTCTAGCACCTTTAACTGGTCAGGAAGTGTTCCAAGTAAAATCCCTTTAGAAAGTTAGAACCATGAACAATAATTGAAAAAAAAAATTGAATAAATAAAAACCAAGAGGAACCATTTTTTCTATAGTTAATACTGAAGTACGACGATGAATTGTTTTGTGACAGGAGGGGTGATGAATTGTATGATTCCAATAGCTTAATGCTGGCTCACTTTATCTGGAACACATACAATCATGGAATTGACCCAAAATTGAAAGGCCATAATCACCAGTTGCTGTTTGAGCCATTCTTGAATTCGATACAAAATACCATTAAAACTCTTAACAATTGATTCACAATACACTTATCATTGCCATAACTGGCCCTTATGTGCCTACAATAATATTTGGCCTGGATTTTTGCTTCTATCTAGGATTAACGTGAGCTCAAAAATTCAAGACATCTCTCGCTGTGTAAATATCTCACAGGTGAACAAGGCATGAGGGGCCTGACCGGGGACAGAGGTGATCCAGGAGAGAAAGGCGAGAAGGGACCCTCAGGAGAGTGTGCTGTAGCTCCTAAATCAGCATTCAGTGCCAAGTTATCTGAAACCCAAACCATGCCATTAGCAGCAGGGGATGCAGTGCGATTTGACAAAATCATCTTGAATGAGCAGGGCGATTACAACACAGAGACTGGACGCTTCACATGTAGGGTGCCAGGTGTTTACTATTTTGCCGTCCATGCCACTGTGTACCGCTCCAGTCTACAGTTTGACCTGATGAAGAATGGACATGCCATGGGTTCCTATTTCCAGATGTTTGGCAACTGGTCCAAGCCAGCTTCATTGTCCGGAGGCACTCTGCTGCACCTGATTCCCGGTGATCAGGTGTGGGTGCAGATGGCTCTGGGCGAGTATACAGGCTTTTACTCTAGCCCGAAGACAGACAGCACCTTCATTGGCTTTCTGGTGTACTCTGATTGGAAAAACTCTGCTGTATTTGCTTAAATATAAGGTACATACTACTTTTTTCTTTTACCAAAAAATGCCTATACTCAAAGCACTACAAATATTTTTTTTTAACTTTTGTATTTATTCGTTGTAAGCAAATGAATGCTGGAAGACTTATTTTCCATGATGTGATATAAACTACAGTACTATCTTGAAGGTTGTGAGGGAATCTGAAAAGTAAAACAGATGTACACACTTGCTAACAAAAAGGAACAATTTTTGCAATTTTATTCTTGTGCATTGTATTGTAACAGTTATAAACAAAGGCCAGTGATGATCACTGTTTGATTTTTTCAACTATTTTTTTCAACTGAACTATTCGCTCAGCCTCAATGAACATTATGTATTATTTTGCATATAATATTTCTGTCAGTGAAAACTAAATTGCACAACGAAATAAACTGATGCAAAAGTATAATTATTTTGGTTATAATATAGATTCATTTATTCTGCTACCAATTATAAAAGCAATATCAGAGCACCTTTTGAATTATGATTTCAATAAAGTTAATCTGTGAGATTGAATGCATTCTCTTTAATTTAACTCTATAGTCATTTAAAGGAACCGGGTGCGTCTTTAAAGTGAGCTGTGTGTTGCTCTGGTTGTAAGCCCAGACTGGGAATGGAGACACATTCATGCATAGTCACAGATGTTCCTTGGTTTAAAGACTTCGCCAAAGGCCATTATTAAAACCCATTTACAGGCAAGGCTGTAACATTACTGCTTTACACTCCATAACCTGTACGCATAACCTGTCGTCACTGCTTTACACTCCATAATCTGTCGTCCAACCCCACAAAGACACACACACACACACACAAAAAACCCAACACACACATCCCCTTCCTTCTCTGTTTGAACTGCTGGCATGGGCAAGTATGGAACCTTTTTTATTTTAAATACTTTTTTTCGAGAGAGAAGGATGCAAGACATTATGAGTTCATTTCCATGAGGTCAAGGCCCATGAATGCTCTAACCCCTTGAGATTATTGCTCATCAATTATAGCAGACATTTCATGTTTAAACAGTCTGACAATGTCTGACATCAGACTCTTTCCTCCCATATACTCACCACGACTAATTCTTTAATCTGTCCGACGTTGATTCTCAGTCATGACTCTGTGGGTGAGCTCACTGCTAGAGAATCAGATTAATGAGGGTATGAGGTTACGGTACATCTCAGTTTTGTATAAAAATATTTTCTTATGAAAATGTTAGTTAATATTACTTGCATTAAAGATCTGTACTTGTGTGTAACTGTAAATTCATTCAGTTGTGGAAACCCCACTAACATTCCTGCATCATTTTATCACTTAAACATTGTCCTGGCCTTGGGGATGGTGAGAGAAGAATAAAAAGTCCATGTTCCAATATTTTTATATTTTCACTGACTAGGACACGCTAGACATTACAGCACAAGGCAAAGATGAGAACATTATAACAGCAGATTTTTACATAAGTTTTTGACAGAGAGAAATATTTGAGTTGTTTATACAGTTGCCTCCAAACCGATTGGAACGGCAAGGACAATTCATATATTTGTGCTATACACCAAAGATATTTGGGTTTGAGATCAAAAAAGGAATATGAGACAAGGCATTGGGATTTCAGATTTTATTTCCTGGTATTTACATCTAAATGTGTTAAATTAAATAGAACATAGCACAATTTGTATCAGACAACCCAATTTGTATGTGAGCAAAAATATTGGAACATGCGATTTCTTGTTACCCTGTTGTGTCTTGTTAGATTGATTGTTTAAACTATAAATAGCTCTGACCATCTACTATTGGTTAAGACTACATTTGCTGTTAAAAAGGATAATCCAACATGAACACCAGAGAGCTGTCTATTGGAGAAAAGAAACCATTTTTCTGAGAATAGAGGGGAAAATCAATGTCCAGAAAAAGAAAGAAGCCACTGGTGTACTGAGCAACAGACACTGTATGGGTCAGCCATGGAAAACAACAGCTGATGACAGAAACATTATTAGAGCTGTGAACCCCCCCCCCCCCAAAA
>JAFFST010052575.1:70912-84339 GCA_022414735.1 Noturus placidus
ACCATCAACAACCTCTACAGGGCAGGGGTGAAGGTATAACAATCCACTGGTTGAAGAGCAGAAATATAGAGGCCATACCACAAGATGCAAACCTCTCATCAACATTAAGAATCTGAAAGCCCAATTGGAATTCGCAAAGAAATACAGAGATGAGCCACAAAAATTCTGGAACAAAGATTATCTTCTAACAAAGTGATGAAAAGGTGTGTGGGGAAAGAAAGGCTCTGCTCATGATCCAAAACATACAAGCTCATCTGTGAAACATGGTGTGTTAGTGTCATGGCTTGGACTTGCATGGCTGCTTCTGGAACAGGCTTACTAATCTTTATTGATGATGTAACTCATGATGGTATCAGCTACATTTTGAGGAACATTTTGTTTGCCAATTTACAGAGAAATGCAGCCAAATAAATCAGGAGGAACTTTATCATGCAGCAAGATAATGATCCAAAACACACTGCCAACTCAACAAAGGACTTTATCAGAGGTTTAGACTGGCCAAGTTAATCACAAGACCTTAACCCAATTGAGCAGCTTCTGAAGCAGAGACTGAAGGGAGAAACCCAGGCCATGCAAACCCAAGCCATGCCACTTTTTCAGGACATTCCAAATTGTCGTATTGGCTATGCCCAATGTTTGTGCAATGCCTCTGATTGATCAGCTTCAAAATAGACAGTTCTCTGATCTTCATGTTGGCTTATCCTTTTTAACAACAAATGCAGTCTTCACAGGTGACACTGAAGGCTGAAACCAAGAGTAGACGTTCAGAGCTATTTATTGTATAAACAATCTAACAAGACACACCAGCATAACAAGAAACAGCTGAAATCCTAACCTCTCTTCTCATATTCATATTTTGATCTCAAACTCATGTCTTGAGTCTACTGCAACAAACAAACGAATTGGAATTGCCTTCCCGATAGTTTCGGAGGGGAACGTAGGTGACATCTCTAAAGATCTCATATTTTCATTTGAAAAAGATCTTTAAACCACACCTAACACTGAGAAAGTAGTAAATGCATTTATAACCTCTGGACCATTGCAGGTTTGAATTGACTACCAAATCCTTATGATGGCAAAAAAGCTCTAAACAGTTTACGTCGTGATGATTTTTTTTATGCATTATACCCTACACTTGTTGGTCTGTTCCTGTCATAAAACAGCATGGGATTCCCTGTCTGATAGTTTTCATGGCAACTGACAGAATCTGTTAAATTAGGGCAGCTGTGGCTCAGTCGGTAGAGCGGGTTGTCCACTAATCGTGGGGTTGGTGGTTCGAATCCCGGCCCGGGTGATCTCATGCCGAAGTGTCCTTGGGCAAGACACTGAACCCTAAGTTGCCCCCAATGGCAAGCTAGCACCTTGCATGGCAGCTCTGCTACCATTGGTGTGTGAGTGTGCTCTCATTTGTAAGTCGCTTTGGATAAAAGCGTCTGCTAAATGAATAAATGTAGGGCACATGCGATCACACTGTAAAAACAGATCGTGGAAATATTCACAATTTTAAATGGTCATAACAGCCACTCCTATATTATACTGTCCCCATATGTGTGTCAGGGTTTTTTTTTCACTATCCTGACATGCTGCACTAAATGTATGTTTTCATCGATAAAAACTGACCAATTTCCTCATCAAGCTGCCTCTGCTAAACAAAACTTTTTTTTGTGTCTCAAAGAATTATATTTATGTATTATTCTAGACTGTTAAAGTACAAACACCATAACCCACTTTCCTATTACAGTTAGTGTTTGAATTTTAAAAACTCTGGCGTAGCCTTCAAATTGACCAAAACGTCTGTCTTTTGTAGCAGTTTTCTGGATTTTCTAGATTAGTAAATACTTTTGAATTTAAGAGCAGGGTTGTCTATTTGAAATGCAGCCCATGATAACAATCATGACGACAGCGGAAAGTTTCCAGAGACAAAGCTCTTTAGAATGTTGAACATCGCTGTGTACAGTTCGACTTGGAAAGCTAAATAGGGATGTTTGGCTCTGATGTGTCTATAGTGGATGTCACATTTAATCCTTCATATGTACATAAGATACCCAGATGAGTGTGTGAACAATGCCACATGCATTGACACTTGTTCTGTATGCGCAGTCAAATATAAACCCCTGCTTCACAATGAGACCACAACACACCACTCCCACATGGATTACTTTCCTATAACAACACAACACTTCCCAGTAGACTGGTAATAAATATTCCTTTGGTTTTTAGTCGCTTTTTCTACTAACATAACAGACCCTTCAGGATTTTACAAGTGCAGGAATCAGCACAAAATCAAGGAAACTCTGTATTAAGTTAGAATAATATCCTAATGTTTGAAATGCGTCTCCTATTGAATGCCATTGTAAATGTCCCCTGTGACGTCAGCGTAACAAACATCCGCTAACTTCTTACGAGAATAATGAAAATACACTACTAACCAACAAATTTGCAACAGAATTACTAAGCATATCAGAAATGTTTTAATATTTGAATATAATGTGTTTCATTATAATGTGTTTAATGTAATGTCTTTAAGGCTCTCAATTAAGAAAGCTTCCCCACCACTGCTGATATCCAGCTGTAAACACACCATAGATAGTTACAAGCAGAAAAACCCTATGAAGGAATACACACACTCAGCAATATCAGCAGATCAGTAGTTTCATTTTGCCAGCTATTTTGTTTACTTTATTTAGTCTTTGTTCCTGTGTCAAATGTCCTTGATTGTTTTTTTTTATCATATTTAGTCAACCTTACCCTGTTTTTTTCTGGTCAGGTTTTAGTAAAAGTCTGGGCAAAGAAAACCATAAGTATTTTAGTCTAGTTTTAGTCAGTGAAAACTGTAGACATTTTTAGTGACAAGATTATTACTGAAAGGGACCACGGTGGCTTAGTGGTTAGCACGTCTGCCTCACACCTCCAGGGTCCGGGGTTCGAGTCCCGCCAGGGCCATGTGTGTGCGGAGTTTGTATGTTCTCCCCGTGTGTCGGGGGTTTCCTCTGGGTACTCCGCTTTCCTCCTCCAGTCCAAAGACATGCATGGTAGACTGATTGGCGTGTCTAAAGTGTCCGTAGTGTATGAATGTGTGTGTGTATGTGATTGTGCCCTGCGATGGACTGGCACCCTATCCAGGGTGTACCCCGCCTTGTGCCCGATGCTCCCTGGGATAGGCTCCAGGTTCCCCGTGACCCTGAAAAGGAGTAAGCGGTTGAAGATGGATGGATGGATGGATGGAGATTATTACTGATTAACATTTCAATCAATCTAGTCTAGTCTAGCCAAAACAGATGTTACTTGAAAGCTAGTCCCCCCACTGTGCTTGCTTAGTCCTGATATGTCACGTGCTGCACAGGAAATGACACTACCGCTCGTGCCATCCAATGGACTGGACATTTGGACTGTAATTTAGAAAAAAAAAAGTCTATAATTTTTTGTCGACAAAAATGAAGAGATAATTTGGTAGTCTTTTTTCATCAGAAACGTTGCATGTTAATATAGTCACATTGTTTAACGACGTCTCGTCTCAGTCATGGAAAAAAGGTCGTCGTTGAACAGTTCAGTTTACACCACAGTAACTGGCGTCCATTTAGACTCTTTCTGATCAATCGCTCATACAAACTTGGCTGCTACATCACCCTGTTCAGACGACTTTTTTAAGAGCAACGTTTAAAGTAATAATCAGTTTGAACACCACGTAACTTGTCCCTTTATTAAGCATGTTACTAGTTAAAGTCTTCTTCTGTGCTGGCCCAGTCTCCATCACAATCAATTGCACACACATCTAATGAAGAAAACAAAACTACATACACCAACCTGAACTGGATAAAAAAATTGACAGGCCACAGTTTAACCTTCCGTATTTGGTTAATGTCTGGTTGGTTACTCTGCCCACAACAACAGAATGCAGTGAATCACATTCAACAATGATAGCAATAATGGCATAATACTGTAAGCATGTGTAAACAGAAAATTGGTGTTAAAGCTTGGGATATGTCCCTGATTATATTCTGTTTCAGATTTAAATAGTAAATATGCAGACTGTATTTATTGTATAACTGATGAAAAACATAATCTGGTTCAGGATTGATTTGGTCAAGACTCATTTGCTTAGGTTTTTCATCAGGAATGTGTTTCTTAAGACTTTAATATGATCTGGTCTAATAAAATAACACGAAAGCATTCGCATTTCTCATGTCGGAATTTCATAATCGCACAAATCAACAGCATTTATCCAAGGACAAAAATTTACACTAAATCGAGACATCAATGTCTAAAGTGGATTAACAAAACAGCTCAGATATCAACTATTTTTAACACGAGACCTGAAAAAAAATGGCTTCCAGGAATAGTAGAACAACGTGTGCCGCAAAAAGCACTCGGAGAAAATCGATAAATCAGTTCAACAAATGGAATCAGTCAGGCAATAACAAGCCATTCACATTATAAGGCTAGAGTACTGCATCACAAAATATGTGCCTAATAACAGCTCATGTTTAGGCCAATGGATAGTGCATACATTGTTTTGGATTGCAATAAAATGATATAATCTTTGCAGTTCTTACTCCCAAGAAAAACTTACAATCATGTATTCAACAATCCAGTATAAAACTTTAGTGTGCATCAATACAAAAGCTAAATTGTGGGAAAAAAAAAAAAAAAAAAAAACATACAAAAGAACTGTCATAGTTGCAAGCCTCAACATGTGTACGTGTATAAAAGGGAATGTTCATGTGTATTTACAATCGAAAGTAGCAAAAGTTTCCGCACAGTTGAACGGACAACAGAATTACGCACAGCTTTACTGACTAACGCAGCTCACGATGGGGAAAATAGCCGTGCTTTGTTAACCTGAGATTCACTGACGTGTTAATTAAAAAGGTTTTCAGAGATATACGTCCATGGTCTGGAGGATCATGTGGCGACACAGTGGGCAGTTGTGCTGGTAGATGGGTTGGCGCAGCAAAATGTTGGTACAGTCTCTGCATAAACACAAGTGGCGGCAGGGCAGAAGCACAACGGTCTTGGTGCTGTCCTGGCAGATGACGCACTTCTTTCTCTCCTCCTGCTCCTGAAGGAGTGTGAGCAGCTTCTCAGAAGGGGGGGCTTTGACGCTCTCCTCAGAAGCCATTTTCCGCAGCGGTCTGTGAGAGCTGCAACTAGCATGCGTCTGGTCTGAGGGGCCAGGATCTGGCGGCAGAGCCTGGGGCTCATCTATGGCATCGTCATCCCTCATTTCCGCTCTTTCAGGCATGTCGTTAGGCTCTTGCTCCGTGTTGACTTGCTGAACCGTCCCGTCTCCTGTTCTGAGAGTCCCCCTTCCTGCAAACGTCATCCAAAGACCAAGCCGACTGTGCACCCAGACTATGCCCTGCCACAAGTGTCTTTCCAGCAAGTACAACCGCTGTCGTGTTCTCTGGAGCCGCTGCAGAGTGGGCGCTGCGTTAACGTAGTCGATTATTCGCCGAACTCCTCTCTGACACAGAGCGGGATTCAGGTAGACAGTGGCACTTATGATTATGGCAACAGTCAGCAGCAGCCCATAAGAGTTTAGCAAGAAGACACTGATCAAAAGGTGGCCTAGAGAGCTCAGAAGCTCCACGGCAAGTCTGCATGGTGTCCAGAGTAGAAGCGAGGTGCCCACCAAAGAGCTGTAGAAGAAGGTAAGGACAGTCAAGGCCAGCTCAAGAGCTTTCTGTAAAGGGCTGGATATAGCTTCGACCATGCTGAGCAGCACAGCATACAGGTTCTGAGTTCCTATGAGTAGAAGATTGACAATGGTGTTGATAAAGTAAAGCAAAAGGCTAAACACAATGCCGAAGCACTCGCAGATCTGCCGCAGAAAGCCTTGTCCTGAGAGCAGCCCACGATGCAGAAGCTCTTTGGTGCGCAGTAGTAAATGCGTCGAAAGGTAGCCCATCATTTTACAGCTTTCGAGCAATCCACCGAGAAGCTGCATCCAGCCTCCGATCACATTGTGGGTCACAACAGTCATGCTGTCCATCATGGTGATCATATAGAACAGAGAGAGATCCACACACTCCAACAGGGAACTAGTGAGCAGCATGGGTAAACTGCTGATCAGGTGCATGAGGGCTGCAAAGAACCGGACTAGTGAGTTGACAATCATGAAATTTATGTCCAAAAGCAGGCATATGAGGTCAATGCACTTTCCAATAGCACTGAAGACAAAGTGAAGCAAACCCATAGTATGATCTCTTCAATGATAACTGCAGTCAGTTCACTTCACTCGAGTAAAATCACTTGGAAATCATCCTTGAACATTTTTACTCCACTGTATGAACATATTGATCAGAAGTGTGGCAGCATGCACTAAGCCAAAGGTCAGATACAAATCCAGAGTAACTAGCAACAGCAAACTTCCAGACTGGATTATCTCTGGAACTTAAACTCGACGTGTTATATAAAACATCTCCGGACAATGTAATCCAGACAAACCAGGCTTATATCGATAACTACTCATTAATCAGGTGCCGGTAGAGATTTAAAATTGAAAACAAGCTGCTTTACACGACACATACATGCGCGGAACAGCAGCCGGATGTTTACATTTGAACAGGCATTCATTGCTCACACGTTAGCCAGCGAGTTAAACAAGTCCAAAGCGTGAAGGCTCCTTGTTGCTTCCTTGTTTCCAGTGCACTCTACAGTGAGCAAGAAACGCCTTTTTCAAACCAAGCCTCGGAACGACAATATACTTTGTACATTGATCCAGACTGTTTCGTTTTCACTTAGCCATTAGCTGTCTGCTATTACAAACCGCCATGTTGTTTTTGGAGCGTTAACACACACCAAATCTGCGCTAATAGTGCGCAAAGTCTAGCGTAAATATTGCGCAGAACTGTGGGTGATTCGTCTCTGACGTCACACGAGATTGTTTAAACCTCCTATTATGTTATGGGTCAGTTTGACCCATTTCCACAGTTGTGATGTTTGAAAAACTGGTTCATCTCTCTTTTTTCTCTTTGAATTTTTTTTTTACTTTTCTCATTTAAAATCATGAACTTATATGCAAATATTTCTTCTTATGGGCAAACCATAATAAAGGTTTACTGTTTTAAGCTATTCTCTGTTGTTTTTGTGTGTATTTAAACTGTGGAAGTCATTTTGTCCCATAACATAATGGATGTATCTTTTTTTATTTTTTACATAATTTTTTTTAACCTATTAACATAATAGGAGGGTTGACATTGAGCTTAAATGTTATGATCACAAAGACAATCATAAAACAGTCAGAATCAGTAATGTAAAGTAAAATGTACTATATATTAAATAATAGGCCTACACATGCATTTGGGTGAATATTTCGGTCATTTGTAAATGAATGGTGTACATATATATTTTTTTCATCCTGGTCAAAGTGATAACGAAATCAGGGAAATTTTATAAACAAAAAAATAAATATTATAAACGCATAGTCGTTGTATAATAAACTAATCTTGCCTTTATAATATGCGCCACTAGAGGGCATATCATCCCCTTACAAACGCTGATATAAAGCACCAAATCTCCTGCAAAAGCAAAAGGTGCTTTCCAATGTGTGATCTCTAAAGATTAGAATATTTCAAGGGTTTATAGTTAGATTTAATGTTGTGAGATTGTCCAAGGGACAAGTTAGTACTATATAGCTGGGATAAAGCTCTGTTCCCTCATCAGCCTGTCGTTGTATAATAAACTAATCTTGCCTTTATAATATGCGCCACTAGAGGGCATATCATCCCTTTACAAACACTGATTATACAGCACCAAATCTCCTGCAAAAGCAAAAGGTGGTTTCAAATGTGTGATCTCTAAAGATTAGAATATTTTAAGGGTTTATAGTTAGATTTAATGTTGTGAGATTGTCCAAGGGACAAGTTAGTACTATATAGCTGGGATAAAGCTCTGTTCCCTCATCAGCCTGCCTGCACCTCTCTCTCTCTCTCTCACACACACACACACACACACACACACACACACACACACACACACACACACACACACACACACACACACACACACACTTTGTAAGGAGGTGGTAAAAGTGTTTTGTTTGTGACGACAAGCTAAATGTTTCACTGTGGGGAAATACTGACCACAAGCACCTAATCTAAATCTAAACGTTTTATTCCACTTAAACAGGAGCCACACCTAATTCCACACATTAAATTAAATGAGCTTGGTCTTCAAATAAATATTTCTGAAGCTCCTTCTTGGGTGGGATGAAAGTCTGCAGCCAAACTGACCTTATCTGGATAAGATTTCGGATAAGACCATGGCTGTATTCATATTCAGAATACAGTATTCATATCATTTTTGACATACGATTCTGAATAATTAATTTTATAGATTTTAATTGTCGAATATATTGTGCAAATAAATAAATAAATGATTGTGTTTTAAAGTATGGAATATTCCTACAACGTTTAAAACTAACCAATGCTTCGAAATTAAATCTGCAAAAATACCCCCCCCCCTTCCAATGTCCTTGTTGAATTTTTATGCAAAGCTTTCCTTTAGAGACAGTAATAAAGAAAGTCATCAAAAAAGAATTCAATTTAAATAGTTAAAAAGGCTTTTGGTTTAGTTAAAAAAAATTCTATGGCATCACTCTTGAGAAGCTTTTCTGGCACCTTAATTTTTAGGGGCACATAGGAGATGAGTAAGAGGTGGTGATAGTATCATGTTGTGGGGCTGCTGTTCACCATCAAAGTGGATGGAGCCAAATATAGGGCAATCCTAGAAGAAAACCTGTTCCAGTCTGCAAGAGACTTGAAAATTGCTGTTAAACTATGGTTACCATCCAATCTGACAGTGCTTGATCAATTTTGCCAAAAATTATCAGGATCCTGGGAGATGTGAATATAACAAATTCTGCTTAAAATACTCATTTACCCTGATTGAGCTAAATCATGAATTCTTTCAATGTTATCTACATACAGCTTTTTTATGTATTATGTACAAGTTAAGTAATTTAAGTAAGTTAAGCCGGTAATGATAAAGGCCATTTCATGATAAATACATTATTTGTTTTTAACGTGGTTAAGATTGGAAATGCACAATTTTTTGTTTAGAAGTTCAGAAATACAATGATGAAGAACAGGTTTCAGGTGAATATGTGGTTGGACAGTCCATTTATTGGAATATCTGTAAATGGGTTTGATTGTTATACTGCGTTGTGATAAAGACCATGTTTTTGTTGAAGAGCATGGTTTGGCTTCTCTTTGATATTATCGCGGGGTAGCCTTTGTTTTGGAAATGTGAAAGGAGTGGTCAGCTGTGATCAAGTGATTATACTAGGTGAAGACTATGCACTTCATGTTTAATCATTGGGTGCATGCAAATAGCCCTGCTTTTTTCTCTCTGGACTAGGGACAGTTTTAGTTTTAGCCTTTTATTTATCTGTTTGACTGTAGTTACAAAATTTCAATTAAACATTTTTGTATTGGTTAGCATGTTTATGCATGTATAATGCATGTTTGCCTCACACATCCAGGTCTGGGGTTCTCATCTTTCCAATGACCTGCGTGTGTGGACTTTGCATGTTCTCCCTGTGCTTCGGGGGTTTCCTCCAGGTGCTCCACTTTCCTTCCACCGTTCCAAATACATAACTGTAGGCTGATTGGCATTTCTAAATTGTCTGTAATGTGTGTGTGTGTGTGTGTGTGTGTGTGTGTGTGTGTGTGTGTGAGAGAGAGAGAGAGAGTGAGAGTGAGAGTGAGAGTGAGTGTGTGTGTGTGTGTGTGTGTGTGTGTGTGTGCAGTTGTGCCTCCAATGGATTGGCAGCCCAGGGTTTTCCCCTGGGATAAGCCCTAGGCTTGTGACCCTATGCATGATAAATGGCACAAAAATGGATAGATGGAATTTGTATACCCAAAGTGACAAAAGGTCACAGTACATTTAGATTTATGTACATTTACTCAGCGCGGCTTACAAAAGTGCTTTGAAGTTTCTATCAATAAATACATCCTGATACTTGTTCACTAGGTCATGGATTAAGAATACCATCAGTCTAAAAACTATGTTGGGGAGGAAATATAGTAGGAAAGCAAACAGACAATACACTTTTTATTTATTTACTTATTTATTTAAATTAAATTGCTAATTTGAGTACTTCAGGAAGAGACAGGTCTTTAGACGTTGTTTTAAGACTGCCAGATGTTCAGACATCTAGGGAAAGTTCATTCCACCACCAGTTCCAGAGTCTTGATGCATGCCTTCCATGTACCCTGAGAGATGGTGGCACCAGCCAAGCAGTGCTGAAGGATCAGAGAGATTGTGGTACAGTGCAGGGTGTGATGAGTGCTTTGAGGAAAAGTGGGTGCTGGTCTGTATTTGGGCTTTGTAGTCAAGCATCAGATTTTTAATCTGAGTTAGGCAGCTACAGGAAGCATAGCAATGGGGTGGTGTAGGAGAACTCAGGAACGTTTCAAACAAGTCGTGCAGCTGCATTCCAGATCTGTTGCAGAGGTTGAATGGTGTTCAGGGCAGACTTGCCAGGAGTTTCAGTAGACAGGTCTCATAATGACAAGGGACTGAATGGACACTTAAGTGGTCTGTGTGGATAATGGGTGTGTTCACAAGATTTCTGGACTGTTCAAAACAACTGCTTACAGTTTTATGGGGTCTGAAACTATTTTTAAATGCAAACAATCCTGACACATTTCTTCTTTTTCTTCTTCTTTAATAATTAATTAATTAATCAATAAATTAATTAATAGATTTTTACATATTATTGTAGCTTAGTTAGTTCTTAAAATAACATTATGAAATAGTCTGAAATCAGAGTGAGTCAAGCTGATGAAATTTGCACAAATAACAAGTCATGTTACAACCACCCGAGTTTCTTAATTTACCCCTCTGATTCCAGTGTGTCCACCTTTGTGTCACAATTAAAAATGTTTTGCTCCTTCAAACCTTATCCCTATTGTGTAAATTAAATAGTAAAAATCTAATTAAGTCCATTTCAGTTCCAGGTTGTAACAATAAAAAAGCTCTCAGAGGACTGACTATTTGTGCAAGACACTGTCCAAAATATATGGCACCCTGTCCAGGGTGTACCCGCCTTGTGGCCAATGCAACCTGGAAAGGCTCCAGGTTCCCCATGACCCTGAAAAGGAGTAAGCAGTAGAAGATGGATGGATGGACTGTCCAAAATATGACTTTCACAATGAAATATTCTTTTTACATAAATAGTTAAATAGAGGCACCTTTTAGAAATTGGTATTATTCAAAAAATGTGTGTTTTGCATGTGTTTCACCTATTTAACCTTATAAGTAGCACTCAAATCTGTAATTATTACCCCAGTAATTAGGTTATACCTGTATGTGACTTATACAATATAGTTTTGCTGAAAATATCATTGTATCCTTTACAAATATTCTTTCATTTGACCTACTGTAGCTCAGCTGTCATACTGTATATGTAAGATGATGAACTACTTGTAGCAACTCAACTTGTTTAGTCATTGGTCTGCTGTAGATTGTGAGATTTCCTAGATCCTTGCTTTAAATGAGCTATGTTGACTTTGTCAATGTGCCAAAAACAATAAGAGAAGGACTAATATTGACCAGAATCTAGAAGCAAAGGGAAGTGTTTAGGGTAAATCAGTTATGTAGAAGCTTCTGTGGGAAAACACATACTGTCAACAGATGAAAATGCTGGTGCGCAGTCTGGTGTCAGCTCTGGTTTTGACCTCAAATACCACAAAAACCCATGCACTCCAGCCAAGAGCAACTCTTGTGAACATGGAAAAACCTGCTACAGAGAGAGTCAAACTAAAGAAAATATTGATATGTTGAAACTTGGATTCCCGTCGGCTGATATTTTGGTCTGTGAAAATTTGCCTTCCCAAAGATATTTGTTTCATCTTGGTACTCAATAGTAATCTTGTGCCATATGCAGAGGAAATGTCCCTTCTTGATAATCAGAAAGTTGTTCAAATGACCAATTACATTTGTTTTGCATTAGTGTTATAAAATGAGGCCTCAAACATTTGAAAGCCTTGAGGTGATGTCAGATCCTTTCATAGTTATGTGTGACTTTATAAAATCTCCATGGAAACAGTCTAAAGATTTGGGTGTTGTTGCAAGTTCTCAGTGCCCAGTTATCTTGTTCTTGTAAGGATGTCTTGTGTAAATGGGAACTTAAATGTCTTGCCCTTGTGCCCCTGAGCCCCCTCACCCTGGGATACACACTCACAGCCAACCCTCTTGTGCTTTACACACAATAGCCTCTTCTCATTCACACAGATGACTCCAACATGCCTTGGGATCAGAATGGAAAGAATGACTTACTTCCTATTTCCTTCCTAAGCTGTCCATAAAACATGAGGAAGGGTCTTTCCACCAGTCACTAAAAGGCGAGATAAGAAACATGCACAGTTCCAGACATCAGACTCTCTTGAGAATCCTACAAGAAATATGCATTTAGCAAAGAAAGCCACACATTTATCAGTAGAACATCATGAGGGATGGTTAAAATGTATGTTAAGAATTGATCTTGAGTGAATGCCACACTTCAGTTCTAAAATATGTAAATGATTAATGCAAGGAATATGGGTGGACCAAATTTTTGTTTTTTGCTGCTATAGGTCTTTCACTATATAGCCAAGTCAAATTATGATGTCATGATTGTAGTTCAACTACTGCTACCTTACCTGTTGCTATCTTACCTGAGTTTTGCTTACAAAAATATTTAGAACTACACTACTATCACTTAATTCCAAATCTTACATACACTAGAAAAAAAAATTCACAATCACTCACAAGACACAGTCCAAAAAACAAACAAAGCTATACAGAGTATCGACCTGCCATGAAGATCCAATAAAATAGCGTGTCAAAAAAACTCCAAAACTCTAATTAAAATAACAAGTCCAAATTTGAAAGTGATGCAATTTAGATTTGTATAAACACTGTGGTTGAATTAACAAAAATGTTGACGAGAGAGAGAAAAAAATCCTCACACAATTCACTATAATTATCCTGTCAGTCTTCCTTATTGACTCAATTACAGACACATACTGGTTTTGGGGGGAGGCTGGAACAAACAATGGAACAAGTAAGACCATAGAAGGAAAGAGACAGAGGAAGACACAGAGGACAGCTCATGGGATGAGAAAGACAAAGAAATGAAATAAGCGCTATTCTTGTTGATTGTGTAATCATCCATGGCATGAATCTGAGGGAAGCAATGAATAGCACATTTGAGTATCTGGAAGACAGACATTTCTTCCTGTAGAACTGAGGGAACATCATGGGAGGGACAAACCAGTTGTTTACCCAAGATCAAGACCCTATATATATATATATATATATATATATATATATAAACACACGGGGTGAAAAAGTGATTGCCCCCCTTACTATAACTGTGGTTGTCCACACCTGAGTTCAATTTCTCTAGCCACACCCAGGCCTGATTATTGCCACACCTG
>JAFFST010052575.1:107152-117840 GCA_022414735.1 Noturus placidus
TCCAATAAATGTCATTCCACTTCATGATTGTGTCCCACCTGTTGTTGATTCTTCACAAAAAATTACAGTTTTATATCTTTATGTTTGAGGACTGAAACGTGGCAAAAGGTCGAACAGTTCAAGGGGGCCGAATACTTTCGCAAGGCACTGTATGTTTTTGGAAGGTGAGAGGAAATGCAGACACAGGGAGAACACAGACAGTAACCTGCGCTTGGGATTGAACTGGGGAGCCTGGAATCTTTAAAAACGGATGCTGTGTGTTTTTTCTATGTTTTGTGTTTAGTTAGCTAAATAGCTATAGTTAGGCTAGACTGCTAGTCTGCTAAGGGTGTCTGTATGTAACAGCAGGTTCCAGAGCTCAGTGTTATCTGACAATTGAAGTACCTGCCCACTTTTGACGTTTGTACTGTATTTTGTTCTTCTCCTGCTTTGCGTTTTCTTTTTTTTGCTCAATGCTTTTCGATAGCTAATGTTAGCAGCCTAGCTTGCTACGGTCACTTGTTTATTCTGAGCCTTACATTGAATTGTTACTACAAATACAGTGCTCTAAATGCTCATACTAACCAATATGTTCTGAGCACGATGACTATGATCACAGTAGCAAATATGTATGTAATTAGAGTCCTGAATTTTTGAAATGTTTGAATACTGCTTTATGTATATTGACTTGCCACTCTTGACATGTGAGAGGGCTGCACAGCACACACTTGAGTCATGGCTTATTAAATTATTTTATGAGGTGCTTGAAATAACTGCTAATATGGTCTTCATGGTGTTACTTAAAAATAATTAAATTGAATGTGCATGACCTCTCTGTCTATTTGTAGTTACATCAGATTCAGTTAATTTGCTTAATTAAAGAGATTCAACACATTTATTTAAAACGGTTAATCTTCAAATCTACTTTACATGGCCGCATTGTTGTATATTGGGAAGGCATTCACAAAATACCTTTGAATACCTGTCTGATTTTCCAGTCACACCCAATGTGGAATCATTAAAGTATCTTTTAATCCAGCTAGAATTTACACGAACCATGATCTCCTCTTTTGGTCACTCTACAAACAAGCCATTTTATCTTTCATCTAAGAATTCCATTGATGAGACGAAAATATTTTGAACTTTCAGAAATGGCTGAGGGTTTTTTTTTTATCAATGGATTCCAATGCCTTTAAAAGCCCTTGATCTCAACACTGTGCCACAAGCAAAAGAACAGTTCCTTTGGCATGCTTGAAGGTATGAAGTGCAGCGCACTGAATCATGCCAGTGTCCACTACACCAAAAAAGGAGTGAGCTGCTCACTTGTGCTTCATCACTTTGCAGCAATTACTTCCAGAAGGGCTGGCTATCTATAGAGCCAAGACCCTCTATTTCATTGAGAGATTTTCATCACATACCCCATTCTTCTTGAAGCAAGTTATTTGACAGTATATGAAACAGCATAGTACACATTCTGGCCGATTGGTATGTTCCCATACTCCACTTCTGTAGTTATTTTTACTTTTCCTGCGTTGACAAGAGTTCAGGGGTGCAGTGACTTTTTTTTAACGTGGGAAAACGTTGTGGAAGGGAAGTAGAGGAGCATGGGACAAGCCACAAGTGGGAAGTCCTCAGAGACCAGTGCACTTAAGATATAGTACATTAGCTATGGCAATGAAGACCCTATACAGTGTTCCGCAAGCTGTACATGAGAAAATGACCACATTCCACATGAAGCCATTTATGGCAAAAGTCATTTACAGCTAGGGGGTTGTAAACGAAATACCAAGCCAACGTGCGTTCACTGATCTGCAAATAGGGAGAAAGTGGGGTGAAAATAATAACAATTTTTTTAAAAGCATATATTATATTCAAGCATCTATATTTCTCTGAAATGTCTTACTCAATTCCATTACTTTATTTGCATGCTTCTCTCAGTTACAGGATGGGTTAAACTGCTGTGGCTGACCCACTAATAGTATCCATGTGTTAGGTCATACTGTAGGTCAGTGATGCTGTTTCCTTCTTTTGTTATGTGGGAGTGTATGAGAGATCAGCAGCTGCTTGCATTATTATTTTTCTCACTGATCATAAAATATTGTTAAAATTCTGACCTTTGTTCTGTTTCCAAGTGGAAGCTATTAGTACGGTGTTAAAATTCAGCCTCAACAATCCTCTAGAAAAAAAAACTTCCATGTAATTCCTTTAGCCATGGCACACTTCTATTATGCTTTTTTTTCTACCATAACTCAACTCGGGGGTGGGGGGTGGGGGTGAGGGGGGGGGGATTACAGTAAACCCCCTGGTGGAATGTTCATTACCTTAGGATCTGCTTCCTGTCAAGGTTTCTTCCTTATAAGGCCTCAGGTTGTTTTTCCTCACAGTGGTGCTCATTAGACCTATTGTAGCATTAACTATTGTTAAAAGCATTTTTCAAATGAATAAATGAATTTAATTATAGTCAAAACTGTGCTCTTCCAGGTAAACTGTCTCTGTGCTGTTAAAGTGGTTACGGTTCAGTTCAATTTATTTATATAGCGCTTTTAACAACGGTCATTATCACAAAGCACCTTTACAGAAATCCGGATAGATCTTGATTTGTCGCTAATGAGCAAACCTGACGTGACTGGGGCAGGGAAAAAGTCACATAAGGAAGAAACCTCAAGAGGAACAAGATGCTAAAGGGAACCCATCCTCTTCTGGTTGACACAACATAACGCAATTATAAGTCATTGCTCATCCACAGCTGTATACCTTAGAGTCACGCATTATTTGTGTGTTGGAAATTGATTATTTTAATCTCTTTAGATTTTTAACTTTAAATCTATAATATCACAGTAAGGTTTTGTTCAGTTGTTTTAAGATATAAGACTACAAGATAAATAAAAAAAAGAAGTCAATTTGTTTGCATTCCTGCATCCTTTCCCATTCATTAATGAACTTGCTTTTTCACCAGCTAAATTGTATTCATGTCTTGGCTTGTTATGTCCTAAATGAATAGCCTAAAATGTATAGTTCAATTCAGTTCAATTTTATTTGTATAGCACTTTTACAGAAATATATAAATTCAGGATATAAGTTTTAAATTGTTAATTTGTTCCTAATGAGTATGGCCGAGGTGACGGTGCCAAGGAAAAACTACGTGAGGCGATGTGAGGAAGAAATCTTGAGAGGAACCAGACTCAAAAGGGAACTTTTCCTCATCTAGGTGCCAACTTCAAAACATATAGATTTTTATGCTTATTAAAAACATTTTTACAACATTTAAATGTAAAATGATGTTTATATTTTGGAGGATTAGACCAGCTAATCTGCAAAAAAGAAGTACAGTGTTGTGGATGGGTAGAAACAAAAGTAACTAGAGGAGTGGGTGTTATTCAGGAGTTTGTGCAGACAAATATTGGCCATGGTCAGAGTTACCGTGAGAGCAGCCTGGCACAGAATAAAAAAAAACAAAAAAATGTTTTTCTGGACACCTCTGATAGAAGACTTTTTTGTGTTAATTGTGTAGGCATGCATGTGCTCATTGTTCATATTCTGAATATGTGATGGTAACATAACTTTAGTGTTAATGGGAGATGAGATCACAGTGGATCTGGAATCTATCCCAGGAACTAAATTAACATCACATAAGATTTCAGTACATTGCAGGGTAGCATGCAAACATGTTCATACCTAGAGGCAATTTAGAATAGCCAAAGACGTGTGAGGAAACTGGAAAACACTTAAGGAATTCATGTGAGCATGGAGAGAACAAACAAAACTCCCAACGGTAACCTGAGCACAGGATCAAAGGTGGCAACACTACTTACTGCACCATGTACTGCAACGTAAAATATGAGCTGTGGTGAAATTATTAATTGTGATTCTTGGAAAGTTAGATACAGTAATTATGCACAGAATTGTGCACAAGGGATTCATTTCTGTCATAGATAGACAGCTGGTTACATAATGTACCCCAGTGTTGAAGGACTTCACATTCCTCATAACCTTTCCATGTGAATGTCACTCACACCTGATACAGTTTATTCTTAGACCTGTAATGTCAGATATGACACCGTTGCCCATGATATCACCACCAAATAAATCTGCTCTATGGGGGCTGTTGATATTTCTTATACCACTGAATTTTTGAATCCGACTCATGACACAGTATTGATTAATTTTCCATCCCAGCACTACTTTGAGTTCTAGCTGTAATTAAAAATGTACATTACACTGTACTAATATTTATTATTTATATTTATGCACTTGCTTTATGGACTAATAGACTTGACATTATTGTTACTATTGTAACAGATAATTCACAGGACTTGGATGGTGGATATGCCATATGATATCATTGGATGGAATGAAGAATCATATTATTAAAAAAAATTACAATGTATGATTGTTGATATGGTGTAGCATGGAGAGTATTTTATATATATATATATTTTCCAACAGAGGATCCTTTAAGTTTGCCTCTACAGGAAACTATGCAAGTGATAACACACACTAATATATATATTAGTGTGACTACAGCTACAATCCTTTTTTAGATAAACTCTTCAGCAGCAGGAATAAAGTGTTTATGCTCATAGTTACAGATATGACACACTAACTGTAGGTCTCCCATTTCAGAAGGCTGTTTGGCAACGGAACAAGCATACTGTTGATTTCTGGAACCAGAGAAACGGCAAAAATATTTGTGTGATTATTAGCAGGAGCCTGTTGTTCTTCATTTTGTTATAAAACTAAAAGTATCACAGGACGTTGGTGCTTTAGAGCTGGAGTTGTGGTCTTCATCCAAGTCCTGCTCTCAATTCCACAGGAATACTGACATACTTCGGTATCGTTTTAGACATTTTAGAAAAGATGTGTCAGGTTTTAAGCAAGAAAAGCATGAAGTTTGGATCTATTAACAGCAGGTTTAGCATTGATTACCAAAGCAGTGTGTTGTTTTGTAAGGATATGCAACATTGAGGACTCGTTGTGAGGAGAGATGCATTCTTATCAATTTTTCAGACTGTGTAGGAGCACATTTTTTTGTACTCGTTCATACTGAAACTGATACCATACCTATAGGTATGATATCAGTATTAAACAGGGACTTCACCGATCATTTTAATTAGCTGTTTTTATGTTTCTTCGTTTAAATAGTGCCAGTGAAAAGCACACATGTGCATGTCCACACACACCTACACCACTCTTCTGATTATAGCATTAGTGATTAGTGATTATTTATCTACATTAGTGATCATGTTGGGTTGCAGTGAAGAGGAGTGGGTATTGTTTAACCTTGGAAAAGCACTTCTTTACAGCCATAATTATGTTTTTATTGCATCGTAATTCCGTGTTGTGACCAATAGTGGCTGATCTCCAAGAACAATGTACTGGGTATGTGCAACATGTCTTATGAGGTCACTTGCACAGTTTGAAGTGTGGTTTGCTTTGAATGACATTGTTCATTTCTATATACAGCCAGATGGCTGTTTGTGTTGACTGTACACACATAGTGTCATTTGGTATCAAATGTTGGTATCAGACCATTTCTCATGAGTATGAATAAATGAGTAAATAAGCATGGTATATATACCAGTATACTGTACCACCAATGCCTGCCTAGTTTGCGAGGGGGATTTCTGTAGATTTGAGACAAACTCATGGAGCTTTACTAAGACTGTATATTTGTTTTATGTCGAGGGTTGCATCTCTAGAAAGCAGTAGTCCTAGTTTTTTTTTTCAGTTGGGCCGGCTCCATGGCACACATGGGGCCCATGAAAGGATTCACGCCAGCTCTTAGCCCAAAGTTCTGACTGAGCACATCGCAGTGTTGATGGTGGCCATATAGGGCTTAGGTAAATGGGATTCATGGAATGTTTGATCATGTTGCATGGATAAGACATCAGAGCGTTAAGGCATCAGTCTGTATTCAGAGGTGTCTCAGAGCACTGGTGTTTGTTTGGATTACCTCTAAGCAGCTCCTCAGAAAGTGATGACTACCTAAACCTTTAAAGTACAGACACAGGAGGAGCTGCTTTAGCAATATACAGAGATTCTCTGTTTGGTGCATGACTTCCCCGTGCATCTGTAATATGAGACCTATATGAGTGTGTGTGCTATCGGTCATGTCTGTCTGAGTACTTTTACATTCCTTTTGATATGTGGCTAGAATTTTGATTATAAACATTATATAGTGGTTCAGAGAGGATATTTTGATTTTGTATTTGTACTTGGAGCTCATTTCCTTAATTATCGAAAAAACAAATTGTTTCGATAATTAGAGAAATGAGCTCCAAGTACAAATACTGTAACTCTTTTGTAACTGCAAGAGTGAACTGTAACTCTTTTGTCCTTTGGATTCAAGTGCTTTTCCGTGGGAATCCCACATGCTTCATCTTTGGCAGATTTCAAATACAATCTGTATTTTTGAGATTTTTGAGATTTTATCATGATGGATTACAGCACCCATAAGCCATTGCACGCACCCTGTCATATGACCAGAGCACCTGAATCACATTGTTGTTTGACTATCACGGGTATTTAAGTCACGTACTGTTTAGTGGTTGTCACGATTTACTTGTATCATGTTCATGTTGTTGTCTAGCCTCGTTATTTCTCATTCATGTTTCCTTTTGCTTCACTGTAAATATTTTTCTAAAATAATAATTTTTCTGCACTTGAATCCCTCTCTACTACCCATTCCTGAGAGATTTGTACTTAGATTTCTGAATTGTTTTTAAATATCAAAACTGTAACCAGTAATTTTTGAAAGCTTTTTTTTTTAAATCATGTAATTAAAAAAAAATGAACACCACATATTTTTTTATCTAATGTCATGTTTATATGCTGTAATTCAAATATATGTAGAAAATTCACATTCAAATTCTTTTGTCAGCATCCACAAGTGCCATAATAAAATGTTTAGTTCTAATAAATAAATAAATAAATAAATAAATAAATAGATAAATAGATAAAATAAATGACAAGGACACCTACCTTCCTGTCCCTCCAAGGTTGCTTACTTGATGCACTCAATCATAGTTTATAGTATTTCATAAAATATTATAAATATTACAGTTGGTTTATGATTGTGCACAAGCCATTATAAGTCAGTCCCTCCAGGATTTTGCAGAAATGAAAGCAAATTCAAGCAAACTCCGCAGTATTTGGAGGAGTCTGCAATTTTTCAAAATTACCCCAGATATTCCGTGTCATATGACGTCATCACAACGAGCATTCAGCCAAAGCCCTCTTTGATTCACATGTGTCTAACATGAGTACAGCTAAAAAGCCTCATTTGCCAACAAATATCACAGAGAAATATCGTGCAAAACAATTTTGTGCAATTGCAATTTCCCAGATTCAAGTAGTTTAATGCAAAAAAAAAAAAAAAAAAAACCCTTAAAAAATCTCTTTTGGAAATCAACATCCTGTATGGACTGATTAGTTATGAACGTTGTGCAGCACATAACATGGCATTGTAATGAATAGTGACACATTATAGTGTTACATTCTTTGTGTTACAAGGAATCCATACCAATTTGCAAAGAAATTATAAGCGCAGTTATAATGATTTATGAATGTGGGCTTTATAGAAAGTGTTACAAAATCAACTATGTAGTCATATTGTAGATATCATGTGATAAACTCTATTCCAGTTTGTTTTTTTTCTCTATCTGTGCATCACTTGAGGCTCCATGAATGAATGCATTTTTCACTCCCCAGCTGTTGCCAATTACGTTACTCTGGCTTCTCTTCTTCTGTCAGTACAGACAGAATAAGAGGGTCACTTATTTGCTTCAGTCCAAAAAAACTACGAGTCTGTTCTCAGCAGAGGCAACATTGGGGTAAATCGTTCAAAGGAAAAAGGTCTGACACGAGGGTTACTGCAAAGTTATAGAGGAATGAAGCGTGAGAAGATGCTTTATGCATGTTTTAGTATATTTTACATGCAAGGCCTCAGACATGGTTAAAATACACCTTGAAAATTAATTTTCTTTAATCACAGACAGGACTGTCAAGCATCTTCATTGCTGTATATTGCGGTAACATTTCATCAGAGCTTTTAGTGGATTCATCATCAGTGAAAACATCAAAGAAAATTGATTGGTGTAGAAAATGCCCGTGTAATGCACAACCTTGTGTTTAGGGATGTTCTAGGTTCTGTTGTTACTCTTCACTGGAGGCAGAGCAGGTCTGATGGACACACCAGAGCAAGCCAGCCCTGAGCTAACGATACTAATGCACAGGAAATGCTTTTGTTGGGGAAAACTAATTAAATTTCTTTAATGGGAGATTATTTTTCATGCTTAGTTTCCATCACACTTCAGCGCCGGCTGAAGGGAAGGATGGCTCCATTTTCATTGTTGACTGTGGGCTTATGCACAAAACAAAACTGCACTCATGCACATTATAACATCAGAAGTAAATATACTATGAAGGCTACAATTTCTAATCTCTGCTTGATACATTTTTTAATGTCCAGTGGTTTTTTTTTTTTGTTTTTTTTTCTCCATCTCAAATAATAGGATCTATAACTTAAATCATCAGAGATATATTTTCAGAGGTACTTATAGGAGGGAAAAAAGCAGCAAATTTCCAGGCAGTGACATGAACAGTGGGTCACTATACTGTGGTGTAAATCGAGCCTTTATTCTTGCTGAGGAGTGGCATACTCGAATGGTGGACATTACATACACATATGTGGGCTCAATGGATTCCACTCATAGCATTTCTCCTAATCTGCTACTTATCACTTTTTTTTGCTGCACTCCAACCATATCAAGCATTTTGTTTTGGGAATGTTGTCTGTGGACGACTAAAGCAGTATGCATGTGCTTTGGATACATGAATTTGATGTTTTCATTCTGTCTCTGATTAGTAATGAACAATTAAATTCCATTTTCCATCTGACATGCAGTTCAGTAGTCTAGTTCAAGCTTGTCTTGTGGTTGACTGAATGTGTGTGTGTGTGTGTGTGTGTGTGTGTGTGTGTGTGTGCGCTTATGTGTGCAGTCTGGGCCATGTTGGAGGTCAGCATGGAGGACAGGATAGAGGTGTTCATGGGCGATGTGGCAGAGATCCCCTGCATATACAAAATTAACGGATCTGCCAGTTCACCGACAATACAGTGGTTTGTAGTAAGTCAAATATTTAGATATGTCTTAATTTGCTTTTCTCTGGAACATTTTCTGAAACAAATACTGAAATAAATAAAGTTAATGCTTTCATAGTGGCACCTAATGTATTCCTATATATACAATTTTTAACCTCTTCTAGAAATTAGCAAGTAACAAGAGCATACGGATTTACTACAAAAACGACAGTGGGGCGATTGAGGATCTAGGCACAGGTTTCTCAGGGAGGATCAACGTGTCTCACTCTCAGGAAGGCATGATTGGAAATTCTATTCTGACCATCAACGCTGTACGAGTCACTGATGTGCAAGACTTCATCTGCCAAGTGAAGATGGATGGAGGCAGTGAGGAGAGACACACTCAACTTAAAGTGTTCAGTAAGATAAATCCATCTTGCAGGAGGGCACCACTTGATTAAGATTAAGTAGCACTGGCAAATTTTTATACCAAATCCAACACAGTGAATGTTATGTATGGAGTGACACAAGACAGAAAATAATGTGCCCTGAGGTGTGTGATGTGGCACGATGCGAGGCGGAGTAAGTGCAACCCCTCCTTTTATTGAGACTGATCACACTTCCCTACACAAGATCCTTTAAATAAAAATAGTTGCCTCAGTGAGTATAATTGCTGCCTCACAACTCCGAGGTGCCGAACTTGGGTTTGTGTGGAGTGTCACATGTAATCATTGTGTCCCTATTTAAGTTTATAAAATGGGATGGATATATTTGTGCATGTATGTAATGTATGTATAGATGTTTGTGTGTATGTATTTATTTATTATATACAGTAGTTTGGTAATTGCCTTATACCCACTATCTGGAGTAGACATAAAATATAGCTGATTTCACTGTACCAGTAATAATAATCATAATGTGTCACTATTTTTTGTCCTTTAGCTACTCCATCTCTCCCTTCCATTGAAAAAGAAACTTATGCCTCAGTCACAGAGCCTCTGAATAAGGTAACTGAGATCAGTTTTACCAGTGGTTAAATACAGTGTTATGACCTAAACTGAAGTGTGCTACATGTTGAAGTGTGCTACACAACAATAGGTCAGGGCTGATAGATGATTGCAACTCTATTGTGTAATTTAATTTGACTTCTACTTCAAATATATGATGTAAAGTGGAATGGCATTTATACAAATAAAGATGACTTAAAAGGTCTCGTCCACACTAAACATTATTTTTGTATTATTTTTGGTCTCCCAACTATTCCAAAATAACATTTACAACCTTAATTGCATATAGTGTGTATGCAGAACAAGATACTACTACCACTACTACTACTACTACTACTACTACTAATAATAATAATAATAATAATAGTCATAATAATGACTCAATTGTGTATCTTAAACAGCAAGATGACATAATGGTGAAGTCATTGTGATAATGAACTTGTTTTAACTAAATAATATTCAAACTATACATTTATATTAATGTGCTCATATCTTATCCTTTTAATAGCAGCATCTCATTCACAGGGACTTGCATAGTGGATGCCGCACAATAATCGAAGGAGGATACCATGGATAAAGAGACATCTTATTTAAGAGAACTAATATATATATATATATATATA
>JAFFST010052575.1:131837-156837 GCA_022414735.1 Noturus placidus
GAGAGCGTTTGTGAACAGCAGTTTTCAGTTCTTTCCACAGATTCTCGATTGGATTCAGGTCTGGACTTTGACTTGGCCATTCTAACACCTGGATATGTTTATTTGTGAACCATTCCATTGTAGATTTTGCTTTATATTTTGGATCATTGTCTTGTTGGAAGACAAATCACCGTCCCAGTCTCAGGTCCTTTGCAGACTCCATCAAGTTTTCCTCCAGAATGGTCCTGTATTTGGCTCCATCCATCTTCCCATCAATTTTAACCATCTTCCCTGTCCCTGCTGAAGAAAAGCAGGCCCAAACCATGATGCTGCCACCACCATGTTTGACAGTGGGGATGGTGTGTTCAGGGTGATGAGCTGTGTTGCTTTTGGTCTTGGTAGATTTGCAGTGGTCTGATACTCCCTCCATTTTAATATTATCGCTTGTACAGTGCTCCTTGGGATGTTTAAAGCTTGGGAAATCTTCCTGTATCCAAATCCGGCTTTAAACTTCTTCACAACAGTATCTCGGACCTGCCTGGTGTGTTCCTTGTTCTTCATTATGCTCTCTGTGCTTTAAACGGACCTCTGAGACTATCACAGAGCAGGTGCATTTATACGGAGACTTGATTACACACAGCTGGATTCTATTAATCAACATTAGACATTTAGGTCAACATTGGATCATTCAGAGATCCTCACTGAACTTCCGGAGAGAGTTTGCTGCACTGAAAGTAAAGGGGCTGAATAATTTTGCTCGCCCAATTTTTCAGTTTTTTATTTGTTGAAAAAGTTTGAAATATCCAATAAATTTCGTTCCACTTCATGATTGTGTCCCACCTGTTGTTGATTCTTCACAAAAAATTACAGTTTTATATCTTTATGTTTGAGGCCTGAAATGTGGCAAAAGGTCCAACAGTTCAAGGGGGCCGAATACTTTCGCAAGGCACTGTATATCCGGAAGAAGAATGAAGAAAGAACACTCTGTCCACAGTCAAGCATGGTGGTGGTTCGGTGATGCTCTGGGGCTGCTTTGCATCCTCTGACACTGGAACCCTGCAGGGTGTGGAAGGCGAGATGGATTCATTGAAGAATCAGGAAATCCTAGGAGAAAACGTCATGCCGTCTGTGAGGAAGATGAAGCTTGGGCGTAATTGGATCTTCCAACAGGACAATGATCCCGGACATACCTCAAATTCCACCAAGGCTTGGTTGCAGAAGTCCTGGAAGATTCTAAAGGGCCATCACAGTCACCTGACTTGAACCCTATAGAAAATCTCTGGTGGGATTTAAAGGCGGCGGTTGCACCTCACAAACCCAAGAATATTTCTGAACCAGGAATGCTGCCAGAAGCTATGCATCTTGTTTGCAGCAGGTCATAACAGAAAAAGAGTGCTCTTCTTAGTACTAAAGATGCTTGCCATGAAGGGGTTGAATAATTTTGATTACAATTGTACATCAATGGTCACATTACTTGCGTTTGATGTCATGCACCATCGACTGGGAAACGGCTTACACTTATTTACTAACTTACAGTTAGTACAAAACACACTAATGTTCCAATTGAGATGACTGTACCTTTCTAAAATTCATACACTACACGGTAGAGTGCATTCTGCATAGTGTAAGTGTATAGTACGTCATTTGGGACAGAATTTTAGGGACAGGTGTCTACGATTGCTAAGCAACCATGAGCTGCTCTCTCCATGACGATGAGGAAGTTTTAGCACAGGATCGATTTACAGCACTGCAAATCTTTTGCAATAGGTCTGCTACCAGATTTATTTATGGAGAAGAGAAAAAAAAATGCTGTGTTTAGGTGCATGAGCATCACCCATTCACTACGGACATGGCAACCAGCCTACCATGCATGTCTTTGGACTGGGGGAGGAAACGTGTAAACTCCACACACACAGGGTAGTGGCGGGAATCGAACCCCCAACCCTGGAGCTGTGAGGCAAACGCGCTAACCATCAACCCACTGTGTGTAGACCAACTAATCGATATTGAGGTTCACGATCAACGATTTTCATAATCGAATATCATCGAATTACTTGTCACAGGTCTACAATTTACACCAATCATTCGTATGTAAACTTATGACCTCAGCTGTACGTTTAACATGATGGAATGTCCATCATCAGTTTTATCATTCTTCAAGCACACAGTTTGTTATTCTGTAAACAATCATACATTTATTGTCCTCTCTTGAAGATAAATGAGCTAGAAAACACAGCTTGTCTTTCACTGATAAACCCCAAACGACAAAATCCTCAGCTCGGAAGACTTTCCCAATGTAGAGAGAAGCAGAAGCAGACTGAGATAGCGTCCCATCTATAGATGTTAAATACATATTACAGAAAGTTGAATTACAGCAACGATTAGATGTTATTTATTGATTTATTGAATAACACCTATTTAATCTATTAATTGTTTGGTTAAATTGACGTTAATGTTGACCGTCCAGTTGAGTTCGCTGCTGCTACTGTAGAAATGATTATGCATTAGCATTAACATAAAGCAGTAACTTGCCTTACAGCTGGCATTATAGCGCAATAAAGGTACGGAAATGTACTTTTTCATGTTGCTGGGGTGGTACCATCACAATACATCTGTTGTACAAGTTTATTTTTGTAATAAAGTTCAATTTGTGTGTTATGTTTTCATTCAGGATCGGCTGATCAATGAGTTATCGACAGGTTCTGCCCAACCTAGTTGTCGGGATCAGTAAAATCCACTAATCGGTCGACCTCACCACCAAATGTTCCAGTACTTTCTGTGTAGAAGCCTGTTCACATGATTACATTCAAACTGTTTTCTGATTTATAACGTTCTACTTTGAACTCGTCCGCAGTGAGGCGAGGGATAAGCAGAGAGGACGGGCCGCTGGCAGTCTCCATGTTACTACACTCTCTCAGCTCCCTCAGGATGAGTCCTGGAACTTCCTCCTTACAGGACTGGCATGTTTAATCCTTCCCTGTGAACTGGAACACAATCCAGCAGCAGGTCCACTGACTCATTTCTGCCTCTACAATGTTCAAATTTTGTTTTCAGGGTTTTTTTTCCTTCTTTCTTTTCACCCCAAACAGGCCTCGCTGCACATTAGGAACAATCTGCACTGTATGTTCTGCATCATGTATATATGAAATAATGTACATATGTCGTTATTTAAAATAATTGACAAAACCTGAAGTGTTCTTTGTGACCTGAATGAAGTCCTTCTTGCACTCGACTGAGATTCGGGCAACAGACCTCGGCCGAAGGGTGCTCCGTTAAGCGTCCAAGTGCTCGCCGTTGTTTTGTTTGTTTAAATCGCTCTCACTGCTGCCTCACTGTAGTCTGTGCACTGAAGCTCAGAGCTGCCTCTCACTACTGTGCCGATCCAACACTGTAAACGCTTCACCTGCTGCCTCCGACAATACTTCATCACTGAGAAAAAAAAAAGTCTGATCTATCAAAATGATTATTTTTTTTAATCTAGTCTTTTTATGCTGAAAGAAAAGCTTTCACACTGAAATCTGTATATGCTATACACATTAATCTGACCCACTGAGAGGAAAGGTACTCTTCACCATCCACTTTATTAAGAACACCTGTACACCTGCTCAGTCATGCAGCTTCAGTTAATGCTTACACTAAACATCAAAATAAGGAAAACCTGACCTCCGTGCCTTTAATCATGGCATGGTTGTTGCTACCAGAAGGGCTGGTTAGAGTATTTCAGAAACTGCTGATCTGATAATTTCTCACACACGCATCTCTGGAGTTTACACGGAATGGTGCGAAAAACAAAAACTATTGAGTGAGCGAGAGTTCTGTGGGTGGAAACGTCTTGTTGATAAGAAAGGTCAGAGGGAAATGGCCAGATTTGTTTGAGCTGCCAGGAATGATATAGAAAGAGAAGTAAGCTCTCTTTGGAACTGTGACGAGAAACATCTAACCTTGAATTGGATGGGCTACAACAGCAAATGAACACATTGGGTTCTCCTTCTGTCAGCCAAGAACAAGAATCTGAGGGTATCATGGGCTCAGGCTCACCCAAAAGAGAGTATTCGACTGTCAGCGAGTCAAGACATCAGTTTCTGAAATGCTCAAACCAGCCCACCTGGCAGCAGCAACCATTCTGATGTTTGATGTGAACATTAACTGAAGCTCTTGACCCATGTCTGCAAGATTCTCTGCATATCTGCATGATTAACTGACTGCATAAAATGTACGAGTGTTCTTATTAAAGTGCATTGAGTGTATATGAATTCAGTGTTTAATTAATGTTGAGGCCCTTGTCATTTCTTTCTGACAATCATATGTTTTGTATATTGCATTATATTAAAAAAAATTATGAATTAGAATCTGCTCCAGGTCTGCAGTGCATTTAAGAATCGCAAGTTTGACCAACATACACAGGTTGGTCATTATTACTCATTATTTTATACCTTTTCTTTTTATTTTAGTTAAAAAAAAAAAAAAAACTAAGCAAAAGGGCATGACTATGATCATTCAAGCACACCGTTCACACTTTATTCTCTACCAAAGCCAAAGCATAATCGAAAGCACAGTTATTACAAATATCAGTTTATCAACATAAGCTAGGTCAGCTCCATGTGCAAAAACTAGCACCAAGTGTCGCATCTCATTTTTGTGTATGTCACAGGTTCATTCGTGCCTTATTTCTGTAAAGATATTTGACCTCCCTCCCCCCACTCCCCTTAAAGCTTGATTAAAAACACTGTCCTTTCCATTAAAAACTGTTTCCTTTCCATTCATTGATCATTTAAACAAAGCCTGGCTGACAAGCTCTCTAGTGAAATCTCTAGTATAAATAAAAGAAGAAAGGGATTATAATTCAAAACATAAGATCAACTCCTGTATTCTTTCAAAATGGCTTTAATAATACAGAAATTCAAAATTTATGAAGGTTTTATGAAGGAGGGATTTCTGGGTTGGAGTACATCAACATTAATAAATACGATTAGTCTTAGCAGCAATGTTCCATTTTTAACTATAGTTTAGTTCAAACTATTACAGAACATTACTTTCTCTAAATGTGTATCTTTGTTGGCCCAACACTGTCTATATGTATGCATGTATTTACATACATATTAAAATGTCTGTACTTAATACAATATATCCAAACGTATTTGGCTTTGACATGAAGAAAAACAAAAAACCTTAAATGAACCAATTTATGCAACCAGTTTACTCTAACAAGGGGCTTAGACACCATGTTGCTATTCGAACCTAATCTAAAGGAGTGTTAACCTCTAAAAAGATCCACATTTCTGAAATTCACACTCGCAGACGCTGAGGATCATGGCACTGAAGGAGACGGCAGTTTGGATAACGAATATGACGATCACTAAGGCGAAGCAAATCTCACCATGAGCTTTGCTCTCTCTCAACCAGGGCTGAGAGGCTGGAACGCTTGATTCTTATTAAGGCGACTACTGACGGCGGAGAGGAATATTCACGTCTTCGAGGATGTAAATAAATGACACGTACACACAGACGTACAGCACAATTACCTTGTAACACTGACTTCTTTAACAATCTGAATTCCACAGTTCACCTGAATCTTTGTTTGTTTGAAAATAGCGGTTATTATGGGAGAACATGGTTACTTCTACAGCACCAGGTGGACGTCTGTACCAGCCTCTGTACCATAACAGTACCTAAAATTAGAGACTGAGGACATTAGCTTTGTTTCTATTCGTTTAATTAGACAGTATATCACTGTGCCTACGTCCAAAGTGATATGAGAATGAAAAAAAAAAAACAGAAAAGAAAAAGAAAAATCCTGAAACACTTGAGGGAGTCATTGCAAAATGAGGAAAGAGCTCCCTCACGTGGTCTAAAGTAGACGTTCCAGTCAACAGCTATTCGGCATGACTTCACTGCAAAAGCTACAGAAGCATGTAGCAACAAGGGGCTGTGTGAAAATACAAGGGATCACTTACACTAGGATACGTTCACTCATTCACAAGGCCTTATTCCGGGCAGCAGACACAATATTTCAGACATTTTCTAGACATATGGCACTGCTCACAGTATTATTCACATCAGTGTAAAAAAAAAAAAAAAAAGGAAAAAAAAAAAAAAAAAAAATAAAATTCTGACATGTACAGGAATGCAAAATGAAATAGCCGTTTCCACATATTCTATACATAAGTAACTTTATACGCTTGATTTTAAAGTGACAGTATCGGAGCACAAATTGTTATACGGTGTGAAATCTTGCAATACATAGACACAGACACGCGCACACACATACACATTCACTTGATATACAATATTGACAAGAAATACAGTAATCAGAATTTAAAAAATCAAAATAGCTCTGATCTGAAAACAAAGCTTCACTACTTCACATGGTGCAAACAAAAATACTGAACTACGAAATCATCACCTGCTTGCCACGTCAGAATAAAAACCAGCTGGCGCGATTTTCATTTCTGGTTAATAAAGTTGTACCTACAAGCTTCATATTGCGGAAGTACCTGCTATGCCAGTGCAATATCTCAGACGTAGGGATGGGGTGGGGACATTAATTTCCTCCAGGACTTCATAAGCTACCAATGTATCCATTTCACTATGTATAACACAGTCCGAATCTGATTTCTGAGCGCATCGGAGGAGATCTGAGGAAAGCCGACATCACTAATAAATGTGTTGAATTAGTCAAAGACTTCAAAGTAGTCATTCAGTGCTTCTGCCCTGAATAAGAGAAGTTGGAGACATTTCATTTCCCGTTCAATACTGATAAGAGTCTCTTTGTGGATGTACAGTATTCCTGAGAAAAAAGAAAAAATGAAAAAAAAAAAAGAGCAGGAGACTGCAACAAGAAACCGTTCCATAACGCCACTGTACAGCCCGATCCGTGTTAGAGGGCCAAGCTGACATGTAAAACCTCTAAACCTAATCAAATAAGTCAAAGGTTTTCTGAAACTACGTGCTTGTTCAAATACTTTTACTCGTTTGCGTACGTGCTCCAGTGATGGTGCGTAAAGAAGTTTCTGGAACACCCTAAACACCAAAACAAAAACGTGACCACAAAATAAAGAACGAAAAGAACGATGGAAGCCAGCCTGGGCCCAGAGCTGCACAAGCTGCTCGCAGTTTCAAGTATGCTACATAATCAAACTCAACCAAACAGATACTGTCACTTTAAAACAGGTTAAACACAATATTCACAAATATACATTTAAGGCTTAATTGTTTAGCACTAACAAGAGTAGCAGCAGTAAAGCACTTCTGAATTAATAATAAACATTAAAAAAAAACCTACAACAGTAATATAATAGTAATAATAATAATAATAATAATAATAATTTCACTTAGATGAACAGTTTCAGACAAAATCTTACCGAATTGGAGCGATTCCAGTCCTGATTTAGCACAGAAACGGTATAAGCAAACACTTCCTTCGAACAAAGCACGTGCGTCACTTTGTGTACACCTCCCCACTAATCTGTTAGAGCACACGTATAAAAGCCTGTCATTTCCCATCAGGGTAATGACACACATACACACTTAAGGAAGGCTACAATACGAATAATGAGCCCTCGCCTGCTTCGGGACTCCGAGAAAGGCATTGGATATCCGCCTGGAGCTCGATTTTCCACTCTTTCAGAGCAGGATTTACAAACTGTCACCATGTCGTATGCAACGGGATTCATACATGAGGCTACAATATCCAATTCTGCGGTATAAACATATCAGTTACAGTAATGCTACACAGCAGCCGAGGCAATGTAAGAGACTGATGATGGTTAAAGCCAATTTCAACTGGCAGAGTCCGGTGACATCGCACGACCATACTACTACTCCGCGCGCATGCGCGCACACACACACACACACACAGAGAAAGTGACTTAACATAACCGGTACGTGACGTTAGATCAGATTTCAGAAAACTAGGTCGTAGTACGGGGACTGTCACTCATGCCCTGCCACTTTAAAAAAAAATGACAAACACACCTCAAGAAAGTACCAGAACACGAAAGGCAATTTTCAACACCAGCAAACATTCAGCTGCAGTTTTCCACATGTGACAGAACAGCAGTGCTGATGAGTCCCTCCCTTTCCCCCGCCATCTCTCTCTCTCACACACACACACTCTCGCTCTGGACCTGCCCTCAAACCTATCCACCCTTAAATGTGTATATATTAACTATATGGACTCATAAATTAAATTATTATATAAAAACATACAATTTTTTTTTGTCCTTGCTTGAGCTTGACTAAAAGCCTCAGTGGATGTGCAATGCCAATGAGGCTGACTTCAAGAACGGTGATCCTGCTGGCTAACAGCATGGAGGAGTCGGATAAGGCCTGTGGCCTCACGCATGAATGACTCTCGTGAGAGAGTGTAGAGGACGGCCCTGGAGCAAATTGAGGGAGAGATAGGACTCGCTGTGGATCAGGAAGGGCTGCTATGTGAGGATGTGTGCCGTGGAGGGGACAGACACGAACTCGCGCAGGATATTCTTGGCCATCTCGATGTTGTTCTGCGCGATCATCAGAGCTTTCTGGATGTCCTGGTGGGAGTAGCCCTGGCTCATGAGCAGCTCGATCTCACTGCTGATCTGTGGGTTGCTGGACGCGGCTGCGGGGGGAACAGGGCTGGGCCTGCGGTCAGAGTTGATGCGACGTGGGAGGGGTTTCGGAGGCCGTTCAGGAGCTTCAGTAGAGTCGAAGACTGAAAGAAAGAGGACATTAATGGATATACACACACACACACACACACACACACACACACACACACACACACACACATTTATACCATGGTATGTCTGAATACTTAATACTGATTGGCTGGAAGGTTTGTGTTCAAACTGTTGAATGCACAGGTAGTTCCAGTCAGTTTAATCACCGTTCTAAATTAACACGCATGTATATAAACAAATTTCACCATTGCAACATACAGTTACAGAGTGAGAAAGCTACTGTAAACATTTCTTAATTACTTTACTTGGATAAATGGATGATTTTGGCATGTCATTTTACTTATATGGTGAATATGGAAATTTTGATAAATGGGCCGAGGCACAAGATGAATTTGACGAACTGGAGAAGATAATGTTAAATGTGGAACGTAACGAAAAATGACAAGTACTTCACACACGTTTACATTTACGGTATCTGGTGGACGCCCTTATCCATGGCGACTTACATTTATCTCCTTCATACAGCTGAGCAATTGATGGTTAAGGGCTTTGCTCAATGGCCCAACAATGGCAGATTGACAGTGCTGGGGTTTGAACTCATGACCATCTAAGCAGTAAACGAACAGCTTAACCACTGAGCTACCTCTGCCCTACTTTGCTTTGTTAACAACCTCCTCATAAATCCATTAATTATTATGCTTAGATTGTGTGGAGTGCCTGCCATTCAAGTTTCTGTGAATGAGCTGTTACTATACAGAAAAATCAATAAACGAACGAACAAATTAATAATAACAACCTGTTCATGTTACAGCTGGAACTACTGCCTGAGCCGTGCTGTTCTACAAAAATAATATGGAATTATTATAAAAAAGGAATATGTAAGCAGAATAACACACTCCAGACTGTATGGTTATAAAAATTAATTCAATTCACCACCCCGGCATGGATTATCTAACTGCGGTCTGTTGTGCGTCATTCCTTACTTCGCACATGACAATGCATTATCATATGAAATTTCAGGATCTCATTTCCTATATAGTTCCTTTTAAATGATCCATACCCAGTTCTGTTTAAATGGACCCAAAAGGGAACTAGCTGCCCCAAATGACCTTTGTGGACATTTTACCAGCTAATGAACTATCAGACCATGTTGTTTACACCACAACTTCTTTAGAAATCGTGGCTGTCTAACGCTGAATTATGTTCTTCATAATGGATATTTTACATGCTGTGGATGAAAAACAGAACAAAAACCAGAACTGAAGAGAAATACCAGAAGTGAAAAAAAACCAAAACAAAAAACTAAAAGCACTGAGAAGGATTTTGTTGTAGAACCATTAAAACCAACTCAGGCTTCATGCCAAGTGGGTTAATTTAAGTGGTAGGAAAATATATACACCAGCCAATCATGTGGTAGCAGTGGTGCAATGCAAAAATATCATGTAGATACAGGTCAAGAACTTCAGGTAATATTCAAATCAAACATCAGCAACCAAGGCATGGCTGTTGCGGCTGAAACTAGACAGTTGAAGATTGGAAAAAACATCACCAGGTCTTTCTCCAATCTTTAACTGTCTAGTTTCGGTGGGTCTGTACCCTCATATCCACTTCTTGTCGGACAGGTCAGGAAACCTGATTTGGTCTTCTGCTGTTGCAGCCCATCCACCTCAAAGCTCGGCATGTTATGCATTCTGAAATACATTATCTGCTTGCCACCATTGGACAGAGTAGTCATTTGAGGTACCATAGACTTTCTGTAAGCTTGAACCAGTCTGGGTCTCCTCGGACCTCATTTCCACCCACGTAACCTCCACTCACCCTGTGAAAACCAGCAGTTTCTGAACATCAGCCTATCTAGCACAAACTACCATTCCACAGTCTCCGAGATCACATTTTCCCGGCATTCTAATGCTGGCATTCTAATTCTAATGAGCTGAATTGGCATGATTTTATGGATTGCACTGCTGTCAAACGATTGTCTGACTGGGTAAGTGCATTAACTTATCTGCAGCCATGTGTAGACAGCAAGCCTCAACTTCTTTATCCATGAAGCAAATCAAAGTGACTGGGAGCACTTCAAGACATAAATCAAGTGCAAAATAAAGCATAAAAACACCACCACTAGAGATGGTCCAAGTTCGTTGTGGGTTGTTTAATAGAGGTAGAGTTCATTTTATTTGACATGCTCTAGGGCTAGGTATTTCGACCAATTTGGTGATTCGATTCAATTCTTATTTATACGGTTTAGATTCACTATCGATTAGTTATTAATATTATATTTCAAATGTTAGTTTTGCAGATATGACTTTTTTTCCAAATATAAATGCTGGTAACTGAAATCCTCCTATTTAGCTATATTACTGAAATTCACATTTACATTAAAAATAAGGCCCATACAACCATGTTTAATTACTTTTTACTTTGAGTAACAAACATTGTAACAAGAAATCATAATTGTATCAATGCACACAAGAACTGCACATTACTGTAAAGAATAAAAATGTTGTAAATGTGCAACAGTGAAATTCATTAACAACTTGAAACATGTTTAATAAATAAAATTTAAAACATGAAAGATACCGCCATCTTCAGGATGAGAGGCGAACTACAGATAATATTCAAACCCTCAGAAGTAACGCACACGATGAAGGCCCTGTTTACATTAGTGTGTTTTCTTTTTAAAACGCATTACTGTTGCTACGGTTACGCCTGTAGTCTACAGTACTCTTGTGTTCTCGCCCCTCAAAAAAGACTTTTGGAAACGCTGAAGACCTCGTTTTAGTTTGAAAACTTAGGGCTTGCGTTTCAGAGTAAACAGACCAAAACGAAGACTTTTGAAAATGAAGGTATGGCTCCGCCCACATTCAGCCCCTGATTGGGTCTTCTGGATCATTACGTATCCTTCCATGATTCGTCAAGCCCCTACCATATGACCATTACACTACCTTGATCGTATACACAACACAGAGACTGAACCGCAAGATTTGCTGGCTTTGCGGTCATTCTTAGCAGCCATTGTGCAGTTATATTCTGTAGTTAATAATACTGCAGCTGCCTACAAGCAAGAGGCGAGCTATGATTAGAGATAAACTGGGTAGATAACCATTTAAGATCAGCTTAACATTGCACGACATTTGGAAGGATGAATCAGCCCAATTATCTTCTAAAGCAATGGTCACCAACCCTCTTCGAGAACTACCTTCCTGCAGGTTTCAATCCCAATCAAAATCTAACGCCTGTTTCAGCTGATCAAGAATGTTTTAAGGTAATGATTAGGTGGTCAGGTGGGCATGATTATGGTTGGAGCTAAAGTGTTCAGTAATGCAGATCTCCAGGAACAGTGTTGGTGACCACTGCTCTAGTGTGACCCAGGCATTAGAGGCTTCAGAGGCCAGATTTCTCGTGTATGTCGGAGTCTGTCGCTAATGATTTTTAATAAAGGGTACATTCATAAGTATATCCACTGAGGTCTAATGTCAGAGTTTTCCAACTTTATTACAGCATGAGTGCGAGTACAGGTGTAAATGGAAGTGGGTGGTTTTCAGTTTCGTATGGACAGGAGAAAACAGGCAGATATACAGCTTGCGGGACATTAACGCAGAAGTATATCAGGTTCTCCTGTTTACAGTGAAAATCCTTATTAAATTCTTTATCTAGGTTAGCATCGCCACCGTTTATATGACTAAATGATAAAACAGTTAATCTTCAATATACATATTTATATTGGAAGCAGGAATAAACAAAAAAAACATCTGTTGGCGTGGGTGAAAATCAGAACTCCTTCATGAGTGTAATTAAGAAACCCCCACTAATCCCACTGTTGGTGGTTGGGAACCTCTACTCAATCAACAAACTGAACTGTACAAATGTAACAAAACATTTATTCAAATAACATTTAATAAAGTTTGAATTTCTGCAAAGAAACAACAAACAAACAAAAAAAACAAGCATCAAAGTCATGCAATAAATGCGTGAAGTAATGATCTGTCAAGCGAGTACTTACGGACTGGTGTTCCTGGTTCGCTGTCCACAGACAGGCGGCTGAATGCAGCGGATGTGCCGCTCACCTCTGAGAGTGTGCGTCGAGCTATTGGCAGAGGCGGTTTGGGAATGTCATAGCCGTTCTCCTCCTCTTCCTCCTCCTCTTCACACTCTGTCTCCAGCGGCCCGTTACTGATCCCCGACTGAGGCAACTCTGAGTAGTCTGGACACAGGGGGACCAAAGTGACACAAACCTACCTCACTGCACAAATGACAGATGGATGGCCAAGATGATTGGACAAATAGAGGTTATAAATGTAGGGCTGCTCATCTACACACACAACCTTTATTCATTCTTATTAAGTCATTTTGCTATACAGTTCATTCAGGTTTCCTCTTGTTTAACACTCCGCTACAAATATGAACGTTTTTGTTAAGCGTATAGCTGCTAATAGCTAAAAAATTTAAATTGCCTTTAGAAATTTACAGTTAAGGTCATAAGTTTACATACAACTTGCAGAATCTGAAAAATTTGAATTAAAAAACAAACAAACAAGTGGGATCACAAAAATTGTATTTTGTTGTTTATTTAGTCCTGCCCTGAATAAGCAATTTCACATAACAGATGTTCACATATAATCCACAAGACAATAATAACTGAATTTACACAAATGAACTAGTTCAGAAGTTTACATATGCTTGATTCTTAATACGGAGTGTTGTCACCTGGATGATCAATGACTGTTTTTTGTTTTGTGATACTTGCTCATGAGTCCTTTTGTTTGTCCTGTGCAGTTAAACCGCCCACTGTTCTTCAGAAAAATCCTCCAGGTCCTGCAACATTCTTAGTTTTTCCAGCATCATCTGTATATTTTACCCCTTTCCAACAGCAGCTGCATGATGATGAGATCCATCTTTTCACACTCAGGACAACTGAGGGACTCAGTTGCTCAAGAAAGCAACATGATACATTAAGAGCCAGAGGGGTGAAGACTTTTGAACAGGAAGACTGTTATGATTTGTCTTCTGTGAAACATGCAAATATCTTATGTAGCTTCTGAAGGGCAGTATTAATTGGGGGATAAAAAGACCTTTAAACAAAATAATTTACACCGATCATCCTCTTCAAAAGATTACACCCCCTGGCTCTTTATGTATCGTGTTTTTTTTTTTTTTAATTTTCTAGATTCTGCAAGACATATGAAAACTTGTAACCTCAATTGTACATATAATGACTAAAGACTAATGACTAAAATGACTACATATTGAAATGTAGACATGGAAAAACATTTCAACGGTCAATAAACTCCAAATAACACCAAACAACTCATATCATAACTGTTGATATAAAAATGTATGTCTAACTTCTCGTTTCCAAAGAAAGTGTCTTATGGAGATATAACAGCTCTTCATTTGAGTCACTCCCTGGTTCAGATAACGCTTTTCCTTCCTCGTCACTTTCATTAAAGATTATCATCAGCACTTCCTCTATGTTCAGGCTGTGTCCCAAATCACATATGAGAATCACCAGTATCAGTACCTATTTGGTATTGTACTGAACGGTTTGAGGTGCATCTGTAGTTTTTAATAATATAGGATATTCGAGACGATGTGTCTAGTGGTTTGAGTTTAGATTTTTGAATATTGTTTTTAATGTCATTCAAAAATGACAAACACCAATAAAAATTTAAAGGATGCTTTTTTTTTCTCCCCCCCTTTCAGAAATGTTATATTAAACATTAATTAATCCTTCATTTTGGACATGTTTTCCACTTTTAATCAAAAACAGCTCATCAAAAATGTGTCCTTTTATCGCCGATCATAACTGAGATGATTGCTAGAATGAGTCTATATTTAAAAATACTTTAGCAGATTTGACTTGATTCCCTATATATTACTCATACCTGAATCACTGGCTTCATAAGGCAGAGTGGCGCTGAGCGCCTGGGACTGAATATTGTACATGGCTTCATACATCTGTAGGCCTTCGGGGTCCAGATCATTGTGCAAGCCCCTGGATAATCAAAGAAATTGAAGTTCATTAAAAAAAACAACAAAAAAAAAAAACTTTTTACTTTTCAACATTTACTGTGAGTGTTGATGCTTGTATATTAAATTTACCTTGAGTTAGGAGTGTTGGGGTGGTGAGGCCTGGGCACTGCCTCCCCTAGTGAAGGAGTCATCGTGGTCAGTACAGGCAGAGAGCTGGGAGTCATGTAGTCAGAATCCTCCTCATTATTCTCACAGTCATCCTCCCCACAGATCTGCTTCACTGCAGGAAGGGGCCTGGACAATGCAAACAAAGAAAAGTACTCAGACATGCAAAAGATACATGCAAAAAGAGTCACACACAATATACACAGCATATACCTGATTGCAAGAGAATAAATGGCATTTGCCGATGCAGAGGGCTTCACTTTCGGGTTGTCATACTCAGGTCCTCCAGAGGCTGTTGCACCAAAACACTGCAGCAGTAAGGCAATAACACAAACCCATGTTAGAAATGGCACACGTGAGAATTTATATTATAGAAAAATATAGTATCATTATTTAGAAACAAATGCACTGTGTATTCACTGTTCAGTATATTTCTTGTCCCACATTGTTTCTGTAGTCTTGTATGTTGTACTACTGTATTATGTTTCAGCATGGTACTGGAGAAGTTATATTTTGTTCTCGTTTATATAAGATATATAGAGGAATGACAATAAAATGCACTTGCTTTGACATGAACAAGTCATAAATTTAGAAACTAGCCCACCCGTATGCTGCCCAGTCCCTGGTTATGGTTGCATGGAAACGTATATAACTGGTCAAAATTGTAGCACATCATAAAAAAGTCTAAAATCTTGGCTATAAGCCGTAGTGTTTGGTCTGTGTGCCCAGGCTACTCATCTGTCCACCCATGACAACACTACTGTTTGGTACAAAGTGTACAAAAAGTGCCCACCAGCTGGTGCTCGAGACCGGCAGAGTTGCTGTTCCGCTGACCATCAAGAGCCGAGGGCAGGGCAAGCGGAAGGGAGTGCCGGTTAGAGAGCTCTCGAGACCCACGGGTCTCTCCTCCTACAGCAGCAATCTGAGAGGGAGCTTTGGGGACTGGGCGTAAGTTCCAGTCAGCCATACTGCGATTGGGTGGGGTAGGAGGTGGTTTATCACGAGGTGGCTCTCCAGGCGTGCAGGGCAGTGGCCGTCTCAGGATTCTACTATCAGCTCCGGCGGAATGAGGCCGCTCAGGAGGAGGAGGTGGGGGCAGGTCTCGCAGAGCTGGAGGCAGAGGCAACGGCTTGTCTTTGTGATGTGTGGAAGCCTGAGAATAGGAAGATATAATTAGAGGTCTTATGATTTTCGTCTAGCCATGTGACGATAAATTGGTCTTGAGGTTTACTGTATACAACACTGCAGTTTCACAAGGCAGTGTCAATAAATTTACCTTAGATGTGGCCCCGGGGCTGGAGGCCCCTGGAGGGTTAGGCGGTCTGTGCGGTATGAGGTCTAGACGTGGGGGTACTGGGGGCAAAGACGTTTGGGGTGCCATTGACATCGGGGATGGAGGCCTCTCTACCTGTAAAATGCAAAAAGCAAAGCCAAACCCTTACTAATTTATCAACATTTCAGGATTTCTACTTTATGTGGAATGTGACACCACATGCAGTGTTCATGTCATCAAATTAGTGAAAAAAGCCAGTTGGAGATGATGGGATGATGGATGGCAACCAATGGCAAAGATTTTAATTATCTGATAACTGACAACAATATAACACTCGGAATACATTGTAAGGCCTTAAATATTAATTATTTACTATTAAATACTAAAACCGCTTGGTAAGTTGGTACCTATTTTCTGTGTATGTACTGTAAACACTGTGCTGGAACTTTTTATGACCAGTGATAGCCCTCTGCACTCCATCAGTTGCCAGATTGCTCCAAAAGATCTTTTATGTTGACAGGACCATGAGCAGCACAAACTAAAGCACTTCAGTTCATTTTCTGATCACACATGATGCTGACAAAAGCCATGTTTCATATGTTCGTGTTTGTGAAGGCAGAACGCGACTTTGGCAAGTGCCAAATTGTGATGGTTAGATGACTGGGTCAGAGCATCTCCAAAACAGCAGGTCTTGTGGGGTCTTAGGAAGGACAACCATTGAACCGGAGACAGAGTAATGGGCACCCGAGCCTCACCAATGCACATGGGGAGCGAAGGCTAGCCCGTTTGATCCAATACCACAGAAGTGCTACTGTAGCACAAATTGCTGAAAAGGTTAATGCTATGATAGAAAGGTGTCAGAACACACAGTACATCACAGCTTGCTATGTCTGGGGCTGCGTAGCCACAAACTGGTCTGAGTGCCCATGCTGACCCCTGTCTACCGCCAAAAGTGCCTATAAAGTGCACATGAGCACCAGAACTGGATCAATGGAAGAAGGTGGATGGTTTGATGAATCACATTTTCTTTTATAACAAGTGGATGGTCAGGTGCATGTGAGTCGCTTACCTGGGGAAGAGATGGCACCAGGATTTACTACAGGAAGAAAGCAAGCTGGCAGAGGCAGTGTGATGCTCTGGGCAATGTTCTGATGGGAAACCTTGGGTCCTGGCATTCATGTGGATGTTACTTTGACACGTATCACCTACCTAAACATTGCTGCAGACCAAGTACACCCCTCCATTACAACGGTATTCCTAATGGCAGTGGCCTCTTTCAGCAGGATAACGCGTCCTGCCGCACTGCAAAAACGGTTCAGGAATGGTTTGAGGAACATGACTGAGATCTGGGGAATTTGGAAGCCTTGAACTCTATTTGATCGAGCATCTGTGGGATGTGCAGGACAAACAAGTCGGATCCATGAAGGCCCCACCTAGCAACTTACAGGACTTACAAAATCTGCTGCTAAAGTCTTTGTGCCAGATACCACAGCACACCTTCAAATGTCTTGTGGAGTCCAAGCCTTGACGAGTCAGAGTTGTTTTGGCAGCACAAGGGGGACCTACAGAATATTAGGCATGTATATTTAAATTATGTTGTGGCTGACATGTGTATGTTACCATGTGCAGCAGCATTGGTTTAAGGAATAATTATTGCCTTTGGACCTTTACTATTCAAATTATCACTCAATGTAAAGTCTGGAAAAACACTGCACGAAATAAAGATGTATGCAAAGTTATACAAATGTATTTTCCATTACTTCTCTCTCCCACCCACTTCATGCAAAGCAGATGCACTGAACAGATGCACTGATACAGAACAGATACAATCAGACCTTCGTCTCACCAACAATAGGCCACAGCACCTAAGGTGCATGAAAATCAGTTAGGAATCGTAGTCACTGATGTAAAAGTAAAAAGGTTTAAGAAAAACGCACTTTAGTACAAGCCAGCTTGCTCATCATGAGATGGGGGTCTTCCAGTCGGTCATCATCGTCATCATCGTAGCTCGGCGAAGGTGCCCCTTCTGCTCCGAACATGCCCCTGCAGCCCCCATAGGAACCTCCACTGTTGTCCTTGGGGTCGAAGGGGTCAACCACAATGGGCTCAGTGCCCTTGATTTCGCAGCGGCAGAAAGGGCATCCTTGGCCTTCTGATTCCTGTGGCACAGAATAAGAGACTCAGATAATCAATAAAAGAGTAAACGTGGTAACTTGTACTAACCAGGAAGTTCTGCTGCTGTCATTTTTACCTGCCATGCAGTGAGGCAAGACGTGCACATGAGGTGGCCGCAAGGCTCGATCTTCACATCCTTGTCATTCTCAGCGCAGATCTTGCACAGCTGGAAAGTCGAGCCCATTTCACAGTAGAGCTCATATTGTTCCTGTTGAAAAGAAGAAAGGAAGGAGTGTGTCAAAGCTTTGAAACACCAAGTAAAAGAAGAAACTGTGTAGAGTATAACAAAGACTAACCTGTGTGACTTTGATATGGTCTTGCGGTGAGGGCTCGCACAGCCCTGTGAGGTCCGGGTTCTGAGTACGGCCATCGGGGAACAGATAACTAAAACACAGATGTGCGGTCAGAAGTCACTGAGGTATTTCAAGAACAGAGATTGATGACTCAATATGCCTCAAATGACGTAAAATACTTTAAGCAATAGTTAAAAAATGCACTGTAATGAGTGACAAACATCTGAGATCAACTAATTGTTCCAGCAGTTATGTAGCTAACAAAAAACATCATGCAACATTTTAAAATCTCAGCCTCCACTGCTGAGACACTTTTTACGGTCAAGCTAATAATGACACCCGAACAAAATTGACAGCAATGATGCCCATACTGTATGCATAGTAGGAAGCCCACCATCTAGCCTAGCACAATAGTAATGGGCAATAATGACGGATATAAACACACTTACAATCCTTCCCGGAAGCCGTCGATGAGAGCCTGGAAGAGAGGCTTATTGTGGGGAATGGTTTGCAGGATATTCCCATCGGCAGTCACGTAGCCGATGGCCCACTGGCCCAGACGCGTGCAGCTCAGCCTGAAAATGTAACTACAGGGCAGAGCAGAGTAGACATGTCTCGATATTAAAGTTTGACACAACCTTTGAAGTTTATGGCCAAAAAAAAAAAACCAAACAAACAAACAAAAAAAAACCTTGGGAGATTTTCATTTGTCCCAGAGTGTACTGAGGAGGCGTGGTTAAGAACTGGATATGAACGGTGGCAAGAGCAACAGAGAATGAGCCGGTAACAAATGTGTGTCAACACCTGTGTGTGATCCAAGCGAGACTATTTATGTCCACTTCCTCTCCCAGTAGGCAACAAACACCAAAAAGAGAGAGACAGAGAGAGAGGGGGCAGAGATTCAGAGCTCGAGCAGCCTGGTCAGTGAATAGAACGCCAAGAGCATTGTGTGTGTGCCTTTTTTGTTTAAGCTGGATCAGTGATTTAAAGTGCAAGAAAAGGTGCTATTGGGAAATAAATTGAAACTAAAATAAAAAATTGCGCTCTTTAAAAGAAAGTATACCCTTGGCCTCAGAAGTCATATTGCCTCATTTATCAGAAATAACTTCTGTAGGTGTTCTTGCATAATTATCCACCAGGCTTGTTGGAATGTTTGACCACTCTTCCATGCAATATTCTTTCAGTTGTAAGATGTTTGAGTGTTTTCTTGCATGTATTGCCCATATCAAATCCCCCCACAACATTTAACTGGGTTTCAAATCCAGGCTTTGACTAGGCCATTCCATAACCCTCCATTTCTTCTTTTTGAGCCATTCCTTGGTGGATGTGTTAGTGTGCTTAGGATCATTATCCTGTTGAAAGGCCCACTTTCGGTTCAACTTCCGGACAGATGGCCTCATATCATCTTCAAGCACTCTTTGATATGATGCAGAATTCATAGTTGAACCAATGAATGCAAGCTGTCCAGATTATTTAGAAACTCATCCTCAGGGAGTGAGACAAACCCAAACCATAACATTTCCACCACCGTACTTCACAGTTGGTATGAGGTGCATCTCCGCTAAAGGCTGTTTGGGCTGCACCAAACATGTCTGCTGTTACTGTGGCCAAACAACTCTATCTTTGATTCGTCTGTCCAGAGCACATTATTCCAAAAGGCCTGGTCTTTGTCTATATGCAGACTGTAGTCTTGCTCTAATGTTCTTTTTAGAAAGCAAAAGCCCTGTGAATTTTGGGGTTCTTGGAGACTTCTTTTATCATCAGATGGTCTGCTCTTGGGCTAAATTTTCTGGGAAGACCAGTCTTGTACAATTTGAAATCTGCACCACTTATAGATTATTTTCCTTACAGTGAAATGATGATTTGGAGATCCTTTTAAATCCCTTGCCAGACTCAATGATACTCAACCTTTTTTCTGAAGGCCTTACAAAACTCTTTAGATCTTAGCATGATGACACCACACACCTCAATAACAAAGGGAACACCAGACACTAGATATAAGAGCGGTATATAAAAGACCAGTTCCACATGAACTTTCTAAGCAGGTTCTAATCACTGGCATCTTGAACACCTGATTCTAATTTTATGGATTTGAAGGCGTGATAAATATAGGGGTGTACTTACTTTTATCAAGTGACTAATCTGTTTATTGTTCACTTAAATTGTGAAAATTATGACCAAATGTAAATGTTTTGTTATGCATTTGATAGGATGTATAAACCTTATTAATAGGCACTGTTTCTAAGAGGATCAAATGTTTTCAACAATTTCCATGTGGTGTACTTATTTTTTCACATGACTGCACATAAGTAAGATTAACAAATACAATATCAGCATCTTAAATTTTCTCTTAACTATACAGAAGTTTCAAATGGGATACTTCTTAAAAAGACTACATGCACCTACACGGACATGTACAGTATTCATTAATGAATATGCAACAAATAAGAATGACATCATACGAGTCTTACAATACATCTACTGATCTCGGGTACCATGCTGTTCTGTGATCTGCTGGGAGCCCGAGGTCTTCTGACTGAACGTGAACTGTCTCTGTGTGGCACTGTTGTGTGTGAAAATGGTTACTAATGATTATCTAAGCCTGCTTGTGTAATGAATAAATGGTCATTTGGATGGGACCGTGGTTGCCTGTGAACATACAGGGGACTTCTCCAAAAGGACAATGCGTAGATGACCAATTGTTGCGCACAGGCCTTGTGTAGGAGAGAAGCCGAAAAAGGCTAGCGAGTTATGATTGTACAGTAGGTGTACATAATTGTTTCATTGTTTTATTCTGTAGACATGTAGGTGGTAAAAATAGTGGCGGGAGTACTACCTGCCAGGCTTGTGGATGAACTTCTGTAGGCGAGCTTTGACCTCATCGTAGGTGAGAAAAGCCATGTAGCCCGGGTGAGTCACCGCAAGGCTGTTCCAGTTCCGCAGCAGAGATGACCATGGCTACAAAACACACACAAACACGGTCAGAATCGACATTAAGCACAACGAAGGAGCCAGTAATGAGAATGAGTCATTCTGTACAGCAGGTCTGCCAGTTAGTCAGTGATGATAACCCTTGGGTTTATGTTAATGAATACAGACCGGAACAGCAGGACATTTAATTGGAAGAGAATGAACGTGAATGAATTTAATGAATATGAGAGTGTAGGCAATCAACAAGTGTGCTAAAAAACAATGAGCTTTTTTATTCCAACCTTCTAAAACCACAGAGCTTAATTCCTCAGTGAAAGTACTGTTAAACAAAAATAAGCTGAACTGACCAACTACCTGTTTCATATAAAAGAGGATAATACAAGTCACAAAACTGCAACTAATGGATGTTAACCCATTGTCCTGTTGAATTTCAAATGTTTATGTATTCAGTACTTATTCTTAATGGTATTTTACCATCTATCTGTCTCATTTGCATTCAAACCGCTTTAGATTTGAACATGGTGAGTGATGTGTGCAACCTTATATTTATAACATGGTCAAAGGCAAATATACCATATAGTTCCTTTTTTTTTTTTTATAAAACGTTTTTGCATTTACTTTGAATGTTATAGGTTTGTTTAAAACAGGACGTAAGCAGCTCTCCAGCTGTATGGAAAATGTGAATTGGCTAAAACTGGATTATTTCTACCATTAAATGAAATGACTTATGGCTATAAATATTGAATTGGAAGATATCTTAATGAACAGTGATGTATCAAAAAACATTGTATCATAATTCATATTTTGCTGACTTTTGGATAATAATATGTTTTGGGTGAACACAATTTCAGTGGTGAATGACCCATTCTTTTCACCCAAACCTCAGCTGTAAACCTTCTTATCCAACATTTTATTCAATTAAACAGAACGGATGTACACAATTTAATCCGTTGAAACCTTCTAAGAAGTTCAATGTGATATTTTATTGCCTCTTATGGGTCAGTTTGGGTCAAATAAGTCATGCATGTGGTCATCTGATCAAGGCAACCAAAGATGGAATCGAAAGATACTTTAATCAAATAAACATGAAGAGGCGGTTCGGAGACTTGGACAGGCTTTTCCATCAAACAGTTTTATTCAGAAGCAGAAAATGCATGGCCTTACTGTGAAGAGCTTCACTAAAGCGCAAACAAGCTCTCTGTAAACACGCTGCCTATTTCTGGCTGATGGCAAGGCCAAATAAAGAGTGCAGTTCAAGGGAACCCAAGGTAGAGTGCTGACTATCACACCAAACGCACAGCGATCATACAGAGAGTGCACGATATGAGATTATGCTTAACATTATGTTCAGATTTTATGTATACAGGGGAATAATTTCAGATCAAACTATTTTTCATGCCACCAAAAATACTCAAATATATACAGTTTTTCTGAACATTTGAAATATAGAGGCACCTTTTAAGGTTTTAATAAGCAAAACCTTGCGCTTTAAAACCAATGACCTGAATCATAGCAGTTTTAAAAAGCTCCCCTTCTTCTTCCCAATTTAGACTTGATGCACAGGGATGAGGAGAAGGCAGCTTAATTAAAGGGTGGATATGATATACAATGATAGGCTGCCTCACTGAGAGTACTCAATGTAATGAGTCGATTACTTACACAGGAACACTGGTTTCTAAATGCTCCTCTATGAGAAGTTGTGCTGCTGCCGTACAGCAGGAAACCAACAGAACACTCGACCCCAAAGATATTACTAACAGAACAACAAGGACAGTATGGAAGCATTTGCTTTAAAAAACAAACAAACAAACAAACAAACATTTACTTAATGAACCTTGTGTACTCCAGTGCTAACATTTTGGTAGGTTTTTAATGGTTTATTTCACCAGGTTTAACCGTAAATGTCTGTTAAACATTTTCTAACACTCACCTAGGAAGAAGACAAAAAAGAAAGGAAACGTGTTGAGTAGGAAAAAGGTACACTGATCTTCATACCAATATGTGGTTCTTCTCTAAACTGCTGCCACAAAGATGGAAACACAAAGTTGTGTAGAATATCTTTATATGCACATTGAATAGAACCAAGAGGTCCAAAATCTAGTATGCCTTCGGGCTTTGCTTAAAATTAGATACATATGAATGTCAAGAAAACTTATTTCTTTCCATGGACCACAGGTTCTTGGGCTAGTTGTAAGAGTCACTGTTGAGTCCAACTGCCTTGGATTTAAGCTGATAATCGTTAGTTATATTAGCGTTTTTGCAGCTTACCCTATTAAAACCAGCCATTTTGCTGGATTTTTTGCCACTAAATCAGGCTGAGGGGGGCATGTTCCCGTGGGAAAATGATATCAATACATACCCTCTATTATAGGTTGTCAGCATAACTGTTGGAGTAATTGGTATGAGCTGAATTTTAAATATGCTTAAGTCTATTCACCAGTAATGCCAATGAAGAAGGAATTATAGTAATCCAATTGTCAGGTTATGAAATCATGAACCAGGATTTGAGCATGTTTCAAACTAATGGCTGAGAAAGCAATGTTGTGGAGCTGCTAAATTTTCATGCAATGTTCAAGAGTGACCTGCCCCTTTACATGGGGTTCAAATATTGTCTAAAATGAAAGCTAGATTGCAGAGATTTATAGAATTTGGCAGTGATGACATGTTTTTAATCTCCCCCTGAATACAAAAAATGTTGCAGCACACCTGCAGTTGTGTGTGAACACACAACAATGGCCATTGTTAAACCACTGGTTCTCAGAAACAATAGCAGAGATGACAGTTTGTGCTGTGGAGAAGTTGTGGAGCTGAGATAGCGCACCTGAAAAAGCCTGGTGAATATGTCAAACTCGAACACGGAGATGTAGTCGTTGCAGGTGAGGTCTATTGTGGACTTCAAGGCCATGGCCTCTAACCCAGAGCTGATTGGATGAAACTCATGCAGCGCTTGCCGGAAGACCTTCCACTGGACAATAGTCCTGCGCAGATCAGGGCAATATCAAGTTACACAGCAAGCCAAAAATTACTGTCACATTGTGATTCGTATTACACGATCATTCATATGTTACATCATTCAGCACAAAGAACACTCACTTGTCTCCAAATGATCTTCTCCAGAATTCTGCTGCATCTGCCTTTGTGATCCTGAAATTATCCCCTTGGAACAGACCGCTGGGAAAGATGGCTTTGAGCTCAGCCAGCATGTGACTGAAGATTAGAGATAGTTTGGTCAGGTTTCGTCTGAAAGTAAAGCAAACAAAAGAAGGTAGTCAAGAATCATGTACAATAATAATAATAATAATAATAATAATAATAATAATAATAATAAATTTTTAAAAACACATGCATTCAGACATTAATCAAAAATTTTACACTTATTTTATTAAATATTATTTAGGACGCCATGTTTGTGTAGCGGATAGGCTAACCTAACATTCCAGGCTTCCTGGTTTGATCTGGATATATTAGGTGGATTGTTTATGATAAATTGCCACTAAATGTGCGGCCCATCCAGGGTGTATTCAGAACACACCCCCAGTGTACCCGGA
>JAFFST010052575.1:157908-179595 GCA_022414735.1 Noturus placidus
TAGATAGAGAGAGAGAGAGAGAGAGAGAGAGAGAGAGAGATATAGAGATATATATATAGAGAGAGAGAGAGAGAGAGAGAGAGAGAGAGAGAGAGATATAGAGATATATATATAGAGAGAGATATATAGATATAGAGAGAGAGAGATATGGAGAGAGAGAGAGAGAGAGATATATATAGATAGATATATATACACACACACACACACACATATATATACACATACACATATATATACACATACACACATGTATAAACACACACACACACATACATATATACACACATGTATATACACACACACACTCTGAGAGCCAGTACCTAAAGCCTTGTTTGTGCATTGTTTGTTGTTTTTTTTTTTTGAAGGCTTTGTGCAAAACGGTGGCAATGTGCTGCATTGCCAAACACCAGCAAAGAGTTTGGCAAAAAAACCCACAGAATGCTGCATATATAAAACATTAGCAATGCAACCATAATGACATGAACAGTAATGTCAGATATAAAACATGACCGGGTGGTGAAGTAGTGGTGCACTACTCTGCAAAAAAAAAAAAAAGAAAAAAGAAAAGAAAAAAAAGGGCTAAGGCCCAAATGGCAAAAATATTAAGCCTTTAATGGTCTTTACGACAAAATCATTGGTCAGGAAATTAGCAAGAATTAAACAAACAGATAAAGTAGCTTAGCATAGGACAGCTTTTCCCATTGATTTATTTACATGTTTAAGCCTTTTGGGTTTATTTTGTTGATTTGTTAGCAATGATTTATTAATTAGTTAGACAGATTTAGTGCCTGTTGACACTTATGAGCATTAACAAGTTGTTCCATCACCTCATCAGGCTCTCTCTTTGTTTTGTCTCTCAATGTTCACACTTTGGGGGGAGGGGGGAGGGGTGTGGGGGTCGGAGACTCCTTCCATCCATCCATCCATCTTCAACCGCTTACTCCTTTATCAGGGTCACGGGGAAACCTGGAGCCTATCCCAGGAGGCATCGGGCACAAGGCAGGGTACACCCTGGACAGGGTGCCAGTCCATCACAGGGCACAATCACATACACACTCACACATTCATACACTACTTCCAAATATACTAAATACAATGCCGCAGGAATGAGTCCTAAAAATACATCAGTCATTTTTTAAGCTCAGGATTTTTTAAGCTTTTAAGTGCCTTGAAAAAGGCAGTTGCTTACAAGTGGCTAAATGGGACTATAGAGGTTGTCTGGGACATTAAACATCATGCTGAACAGGAAAAAACTCATCCACTACAGTCTAGTTGTACTCTTTTGCAAACTACTCCAACTCAAACTTTCCAACTTGTAGACTTGTCAATTTATAGTATTTTCCAATTGTAGAGTTTTTTTTTTTTTTTAAATAAAGACTGAAGGAGTTGTCTGAAGCTTAGCGACGAAGACATGTGACCATGGTGTAGTTCGTTTATAGACTAATTTTAGCTTTTCACTTCTAGCTTCTGTTAGGCCAGAGAGTAGTGTAGTAGTCCAGTTTTGAGTTGACAAGAGCCTGGACTAGTGGCTGTATAGCCTGTTTGGTGAGGCTCTGAATTTCTTGATGTTATACAGAATGAATATACAAGATAGTGTAGTTGTTGAAATGTGGTCTGTGAAGGTCAAGCTGTCATCAAAGGTCAGCCCAAGGTACCTGGCTGGATTGAGTGACCACACCCAATAATTACACTCTCAATCTCAACACTTCTGTGCTACGAACAGTTCTAGTTGTGTAACTCAAATTTTCCGCACCACTTATTACAAATAGTCTCAGATGTGTATCTACATTTCGCTCAATGCAAACGTTCCAACACTATGCTCCACAGTTCCTCCAGGGCGGCTGTGGGGAAGGTGGTAGAGCGGGTTGTCCACTAATCATAGGGTTGGCGGTTCGATTCCCGGCCCAGATGACTCCACATGCCAAAGTGTCCTTGGGCAAGTCACTGAACTCCAAGTTGCTCCCGATGGCAAGCTAGCGGCTTGCATGGCAGCTCTGCCACCATCGGTGTGTGAATGGGTGAATGAGACAGTGTAAAGCGCTTTGGATAAAAGCGCTATATAAGTGCGCCATTTGCTGAAATTAAACTTTATCTGTCTCACCCTCATATACATACTCTACTTTTCTTAAAAATTAATCATCTCAAACTGCCCTTAGATTCTCAGAATTGGAGCCGTTCCCATGGGGCTCTGGTGAAGCTTGTTTGTTTGATTAGGGTAGCAGGAATTAATGCTACACGAAGCCCCATCTCTTCCTCTGGGACTCCTGCCAGCACTTTTCACTGTGAATCCCTTTTGAACCCACAGATCCTCCAATACTGTACCAATACAATTCCTATAGAGAATGGTGGCTGAGTCGATAGCAAGACTGAGTGGCAGTAATTATACAAACTGCAAAGACAAGAGTTGGGAAGCATATACATGAAATGTATGCAGAAAAAGTGTATTGTTTTATATGTGCTTGCTTACTACAACATACGTTAGTGGCTCTGAAACCATGCATAAATGGTTTTCAAATGTCTGATTGATTACATGGCTCCTGCTGATTACAATGAACAATATATCTAGGACTGTATGAAAACTCTGCCCCCCCCCCTTTCCACAAACCCTCAAATGTCCACCCACACACTAGTTTTTATGACCAAGTACGAACACACAAGCCATCACCCCCTCCTCCATTTTTCTATTCAGGCTCTTGGCCTCTCCTTGTCATGACACTGCATATGAGCCAAACCTTCCCTAGATACTGTGCTTTTGTAAGCCTTCCTCCTCTTTTGGCCTGACCTTTAACCTGCAGCTGGCTGCTCCCTTCCTGTTTCCTGTTTTCCATGATAAAAAAGCCAGGCCAACAACTGAGGAGAAACAGAAGTCTGCGAATGCCCAAGGCGGACAATCAAAAGAGCCCTTCTACATCCCCACCTATCACTGTGCACTACGGAACTTGAGCAGAAGTAACTCAAATGAGGGGTTACTTCTTGAGGTCACATTTCAAATGTTGTGCAAAAGTGTATATTTTGCCAAACACCCTAGACTTCCTTTTTGACTTTCAGTATTTGCCAATATTGGACCATTCGGTCACGTGCTATGTGAAAGACTGACCCTGCATCCCTACTTATAAACTAAACACATGTAGTCTTTTTGTGAAGAGAGAGTACATACTTTTGAGTCTGTAGTAAGAGTATGCACGCACTGGGACATACTAACATGACATGCAATGGAAGAGAACGTGGATGCCTAGTTACGCACACTGTCACTGTAAACCAACTCCTTGTTGCATTTCAGCTTTTCTATTCATAGTCATTATTCCTTATATAATTAAATTTCCCTTGATTTATTTTTCCACGTTTCATTTACACCTCTCTAAGATGTGTCCTTGAATTCAATGACGCAAACAGTCCCAAAACTCCTCCTCCCACAAAGACTTTTGGGCAATATTAGACATATCTTATTACAACAACAACAAGATGCTATATTAAAATTGTATTTATAGCAGGAGCTTGTATATAATACACAAATTATGTAATTATAATCAAATTCCATTTATGGTGTTGTCTGTTAGTTTGGTGTGGGTTTGTTTGAGCGCGGCAAAATCCAATCAGTCGAATTCTGCCGTTTCACTTCGGGTTCTACGGCTACGATGGATCTTGTTGGGAAACTAAATGTTATATTGGCGATCTGGGAACATTTTGGATTCGAGAGAAATGTGCGACTGTGTTCAATTCTCCAGTCCCTCATTCTTTGACTTCTCCCCAGGTCAATCACAATATCGTATCCCAAAATGCCCTCAGGCTGTTTCTCATTGAAAAACAACACAACAAGGCTGTACGAGTTGTTTAACTGATGGAAGTGCTAAAATAAAGTCTCATTTGATTTTATTTACATTTAAGGATATTAAAATTGTATATTGTTAACCTTTTGTATTTTGTATATTATTGTCCTTTTGTAAGGACCAATGACGCCCAAGCTTCATTTTCCTCACAGATGGCATGACGTTTTCTCCTAGGATTTCCTGATTCTTCAATGAATCCATCTCGCCTTCCACACGCTGCAGGGTTCCAATGCCAGAGCATCACCGAACCACCACCATGCTTGACTGGACAGAGTGTTCTTTCTTCATTCTTCTTCCACCGGATATACCGCTGATCCGTCAAGCCGGAAAGTTCCAGTTTTGTTCCACAAAACAGAATCCAAAAATTTGTGGCTTATTTATATGATTTTGAGCTGACTTTTCTTGTGCTTTTGAGTCAGTAGTGATTAACGTCCGAGTTCTGGCATGGAAACCTTCTGCGTTTAGTACGCGCCCTACTGTACTCACTGAAACCTCAGTGCGTGTTGCCACCAAGTCTTGCTGCAGGTCTTTTGCAGTCACTCGAGGGTTTTTCACAACCTGCCTTCTCAGAAATCTGGTTGTAGCCATTGATTGCTTCCTTTTTCTGCCCCGTCCAGGTATTTTGTACATTTTCTGTCCCTAGCCAGCTGAGGTATTTCATGTGTTCCAGCTCAAGCACACCTGGTGCAACTACTGAAGCCCTTGATTAGTTGCATCAGGTGTGCTTGAGACAACTCCTGTTTTGCATATTTGTGCTGTTGTGAGGGATTCTACTCAGAGGGTTGAATAATTTCGAAACTGGAGAAATCATTACAAGTTGCATTCAAATCCAATTGATGTTGGGGAAACCACTTGTCGCATTTGTTTTGTTGAACTATTTCAATTGCTTTTGTTTGATTTGATAATTGCAAACATCTCAAAGTCTGTCAATTTTGACAATGAACCTGATTTGCAATGGGGGTTGAATAATTTTGATTACAACTGTAGCTGAAAAAGTGTCCACGAATCAACACTTTCTACCAGAAATAGTAGCTCTACCAGAACTAGTAGACCATCCGGGTAACTTTTTCCACATACTACCATTATGGACACACTAATTCTCATCTCAGATACTGTTTAGGACAGATAGTAGGTGAATTGAGATGCAGGGTGAGCTATATCATGCGAAGGGGGAAAGTCTCAGTTTCTAAATGCAGTTCACTGTAGGCCTACATAAGAATACATAAATATCACAAATTATTAAAGGACACATCATTCCAAATGGTCCAATTCCAATTGCTTGGTTAATAGCCGTTTGAGTGCATCAAACACCCTCGTGATATCGGTGTGATCAGAATGCAACAGTTTTATATGTATAGTGCTTTTAACAATGGACAGTCTCAAACTAGCTTCACAGAAACATATAAAACACAGGATACAGATATTTAATGTGTGAATTTATCCCCAAATCCAAAATGCATCTACACTGCGCAACAGTTACTTCCACACTGCTTTTCATCTCCTCAGTCAACTGAACAAGTGTGTAAATACTGCAGAAAAGCTATTATGATGAAGAGTAACACTGAACATCTGTGTCTCTCAACTTGCTGATATCACAAACTGCCATCTTTTATTGATCACGCACTATGTTCCTAAATTCTGTCGTAACTGACAAGCTCATGTTTTCTCATGCCTACTTAAAAAAAATAAAATAAATAAAAACCACTAAACTTACTGTGCTCCTAAATTTTTATAATCTAAAAGAAATTGTCTTCAGTCTCTCCTCCTGTAAACACTTATTGCCTTTTCTCCATTCGCCTGAATTGTTTTCATATTGTTATTTTTGATGCGTATTTTCATTTGGTTGATGGCATTTTTACTAATCATTCATATATATTCATATACATATATACATACACACACACACACACATATATATATATATATACATATATATATATATATACACATACATATATATACATATATATATATATATATATACACATATATATATATATATATATATACACACATACATACATATATATATACACATATATATATATATATACACACACACATATATATATATATATATATATACACACAGTGGTGTGAAAAAGTGTTTGCCCCCTTCCTCATTTCCTGTTCCTTTGCATGTTTGTCACACTTAAGTGTTTCGGAACATCAAACCAATTTAAACAATAGTGAAGGACAACACAAGTAAACACAAAATGCAATTTGTAAATGAAGGTGTTTATTATTAAAGGTGAAAAAAAATCCAAACCATCATGGCCCTGTGTCAAGCAGGCAGTCTTTTCTTTCACTATTGAAAAAGCGAATTAATTTTCTGCTTCAGCATGAACAATCACATTTTCGCGGTCTTTCATTGCATGGCCATGGTTTCCTGAACAGAGTTCACAATATCTGGCTACATAGCTTTACAGCAGGTTGACGTGACTTAGTCAGAAAATGGTTAAAGCACAGGTAACCTAATTTCATAACAGATTTATATGCGAAATATGCAAACCAGAAAATATTTTACCACTGCATTTTGTTTTTTTTAAATTGTATTTTAAAACACGATGCGATCATGGATGCTTGCAAGCTACCAAAATGCCTCTGTGATCGACTGGCAGATCTCGATTGACAGCGCTGATTCAGAGGCTTAAAAGCTCCGTCCAGCAGGGGGCTGAGCTGAAATATACCTAGCCAGCAACAGGAAAATCTTTGAAAACTTCCTCCGATGTTTGTGTAGCAAAATAAAGATGGCTGGAGTTAAGGTTATGACGATGTGTACGTTGAGAAAGTAGCAGGCACAGCAGCGCCAACATGGATGGCATTTCAAGCCATTAAACTAATCTTGGTGCCACAACAGAGCGTATATTAAAAGGTCGACCGATTGATTGGCACAAATCCACACCAATAGTTTTGCACGGTGGTGTCACTTGCGGGAGCGGCTGAGAAGGGTCCGCGGTCCACAGTACAAGAGCACTGACACATTTTGTTGTGTTATTTGAAGTGCTTTTTGATTCATTCTGGAGGTCTCGATTTTTATTTGACATTTGGATCTATACATTTTATTTACTTTAATATTCATTAATAGTTCATATATACACATACACACACACGCACACACATATATATATATATATATATATATATATATAAATAAATGTACAGTACATGTTCATACAGTCAGTGTCATTTATTTTTGTAATAAAGCTGTGTTTTACTTTGAGTGTTATGTTGATTGATCAGTTATCAGCAGGTACAGCCCAACTTAGTTATAAGTATCTGTAAAATCCACTATCGCTTGACTTCTAGCATATATAATCCTCCCAATGAGAGGAACCTTTGCATTATTCTGCCCCTACACTGTGCTGCACAGTTTGCATGGTGCCACGTACAGTTTGTTGGATGTGCACAATTGGCAAGCTTGCATGAACACCGGAAACACACTATCGCCATCTCACATATACTTATTGTTACACATAGATATAGATCATGTTATTTGGGTTGGGCATTGAGGGAGACTTAAGTAGGACTTAATCCTTCTTATATTAAAAAAACAAAACAACATTCTTTTGAATATAAAAAGATGCACCCAATTTCTGAAATAGTTTCCTGGGTGTACTTTTTTGATAGTCATCATTACACAAATTTAACTCTCCGGAACTGGCTTCACACCAGATCTGTCAGGAAACAGCAGTGACAGCAGCCTCGCACTCCACTGCACACACACATTCACACCATAATTAACCACGCAAGTTCCTTTTTTCTTTTCCTTTTTTTTTTTAAAATAGCACCCCTTTACTGGTCATGTGCCCTTTAACAGTTTCAATAACATTTTAAAGTCTTTATTTCCTTTCGAAAGTGTTTAAAAGGTAAGACAAAGGGGAAAGGGAGCAAAGCTTGTGTGTGCGCGTGTTTTAATTAGGTCCTGAGGGCAAACGGAGAAGTGCACTACTGTGCTGTCGGAGTTTGCGAGTGCACTAACGAGAGTATAAATAAACATGATGCAGTTAAGACAGGCCGGGGCTCAGTGCAGGGGAAAGGTACAGCATGCTGTAACTCAAGCGTGTTTCCATCCAAAAGCCACATGGCTAGCCTGCAGCGGAGTGGGTAAAAATGGCCGAACGAGTTTCTACTCCAGTGAGGAAGTTCATAAAATGGGGGTCATTTAGCAGTTCCATTCTCGTAAGCCGTTCACGCTTGTGTGGTTTAATGTGATCTTGTTAACGGACAAATGAAAGACCCTGATTAAAGGGTGATTTAAAAGTCATTATCTTGGTGACTAGAATGGTTTCATTACATAAAATTAAAAGGCCTTTACATAGCCTTTGCATCGGGGTAATGAGTAGGTGAAAAAACAACTTAAGGCAGAGTGCAATGCTTTAAAAACAAAATTAAAAAAATAACTGCTGATAGAAACATTTCTTGTGACATTAGTACTAAACTGGAATATGGTGAAAGAAGGTCGAAATCAATTTAATATCCTCAAGAAGAAAAAAAAGAAAAAAAGTATTCAAAATTTTTAGAAGGAATGAAAATATGAGCCATGTGCACAGTTATTTACATTTTTCTGTGGTAATCCCACGAAACGAGGAAAAGCTCGGTCTGCAATGAGCATTTGATCTAAAATCTTCATTGTATGCCGCTGTGTCTCTCACTGATGAGGTTTACTCATTGCTTAGCTCAAACAAGGGTTCAGAGAATGCATGAGCGTAACAGGAAGTAGAAACTAAACATGCTGTAGAAGTACAAAAGAGATACCCTTACCACAACACATGCATTCGTTGCCATTACACAGAAAGCCTGAAATGAAGGAAACTATCACGATCTCATCACACAAAAGCAGCAAAGTCAGTTACACCACACCGCCTGACGTTCAAGCAGTCTACACTTGAAAAAAAACGCGTTGATTTATTGGCCGCATTTTACTAATCCTGTAGCTGATTCATTCATACAGAAGCTTTAGGTCCAAGATAAGATAAAATGATAGCCAAACTGAGATGGCTGATTGCATTGGGTGGGGGTTCAGAGTAGTACGCACCCCACGTGCGTTTACAGAGAACAAGAATCTGCAACGCCATTGTGGTCTAAATTTAGCCCCTGGTGGAAGGTCCTCTTGAAACTAGTCTAGACACACAAAACCAGAACACAAATACACAGCAGAAACAGCATACCTTAACAGAATGTAGATTACACAGCTCCCATGCAGTTCACAAATGATCATTTGCAAACTCAGGTAGATGATTGCAAACATCCAAAAAACAGAAAAAGAATGAAAATAATAAGGGTGAAAATTACAAAGCAGTGATTTAAGGATAAGGCAAGTGCATGACTACACCACTGCAAATCCCTCACATGCTCTTGGTGCTAATGGATTAATCTGCATTATAATGGAGGATAGGTCACCTTTGTGCACAGCAGTGTTAAAAGCTGGATGGGCAAGAAAACTATACATGAAACATCAACAGAACATTTGATCATCTTTGATATGGTGCATATTAATAAAAGTTTATATACTTAAATAAAACCACAAGAAAATAGCATTGTAAATCATTTATTCAAAAGATATCAATAGATGCGATATTCCTCTGTGAAAAAAGTAAATGCACCCTTGGCTTCAGAAGCTAGTATTGCCTCCTTTAGCAGAAATAATTTCTTGTAGGCATTTTGCAGAATTGTCCACCGGTCTCCGACATCGGCTTGCTACTCTTCCATGCAATACTCTTTCAGCTGCAAGATGTTTGAGGGTTTTCTTGCATGTCCTGCCTGTTTCAAATGTGGGGGACCACAACATTTCAATGGGATTCAAATCCAGGCTTTGACTAGGCCGTTCCATTACCATCCATTTCTTCTATTGGAGCCTTCCTTGGTGGATGTGTTAGTGTTCTTAGGATTATCTTGTTGAAAGGTCCACTTTCAGTTCAATTTCAACTTCCGGACAGATGGCCTCATATCATCTTCAAGCACTCTTTAATATGATGCAGAATTCATAGTTGAATCAATGAATGCCAGCTGTCCAGTCCCTGAGGCAGGCAGCGAAGTAACCGTAAACCATCACATTTCCACCACCGTGCTTCACGGCTGGTATAAGGTGCTTCTCCCGAAAAACTGTCTGGGCTGCACCAAACATGTCTGCTGTTACTGTGGCCAAACAACTATCTTTGATTCGTCTGTCCAGAGCACATTATTCCAAAAGGCCTGGTCTTTGCTTATATGCTCATCTGCAAAATGTAGTCTTGCTCAAATGTTCTTTTTCCTGGACCTCCCATGCAGGTAAAATTTGTACAATCTCTTTTTGATTGTAGATGCATGCACTTTGACACCAACAGTTGCAAGACTTATTAGCAGATCTTGTGATAAAAGTTTGGGGTTATTGGAGACTTATTTTTGCATCAGATGCTCTTGGGCTAAATTAGCTGGGAAGGCCAGCCCTGGACATATTGGCAGTTCTTTTAAATCTGCGCCACTTATAGATTACTTTACTTTATAGATTACTTATAGACTCCTTACAGTCGAATGATGTATTTCAAATAATTTGGAGACCTTTTTTAAGTCCCTTGCCAGACTCGTATGCATCCACAAGCTTGTTTCAGAAGGCCTTACAGAACTCTTTAGGTCTTGGCATGATGACACCACACACCTGAATAACAATGGGAAAACCAGACACTAGATAGGAGAGTGGTTTAAAAAAAAAAAAGACCAGTTCCACCTGAACTCCCCAAGCAGGTTCTAAATCACTGGCCCCCAATCTTGAACACCTGATTCTAATTTTATGGATTTGAAGGTGTGATAAATGTAGGTGTGTACTTTCTTTTTCTATGTGACTGATCTGTTTTTTTTTTTATTATTATTAATTGAACTGAAGTTACTACAAAATGTAAATTGTGTGTGTCATTTGATAGAGTGCATCATATTTATTAATAGGCACTGTTTCAAAGAGGATCAAATATTAGCTATGTAAAAAAAATTCTTTTCTTCATGTCTGTATTATTTCATATTTAATGACTTTGATACATCAATAATCTGTTCTGTGGTTTTCCCCACATAATTGAGCTTCATTTAATTTTATTGTTTTTTCTATAGTTGTGTGGGGTTATACACTTTGCATACGATTAATCAGCGATTGTTGGTCATGATGTTAGATGGAAAAGATCAAATCTAATATCGATCAACAATGAAACATAGGGTTGAGCAATGCATTACATCTCAAATCCAGACTGCACAATAAGAACGCAGTACATTATTACACACACACACTTAAAGGTAGATTCTTGATTTCCATTTTTTGTTCTCTGTAATATCCAATGGGGTTCGTGTTTATTTTCTCTGAATAACAAACATGCTAAACTGAAAGTTGAAAGCTTTTCATTAAAAAAAAAACAAAACAAAAAAAAAAAACCCACCAGTTCTTATTAACGTCATTATATCATTCAAGTTTAATTTTTACTTTGATTGGACAAAGTGTGCTTTCCAGTCAGGGAACTAATCAGGGATTCAGCCATTTTAAAAAACTGTTTCAATTGCAAAATCCTTCCAGTGCACTGGAACGTCCAATAATGCACCACAAAAACCAGCTAGCATCTATGCTCACTATGGTCTCTTACTGGAAATAATAAGGAGTCTTTATTGATCACATATACACATGCACAGTGAAATTATTTTCTTCGCATACCCCAGCATGTCAGGAGGCTTGGGTCAGAGCAGAGGGTCAAATTAAGTCATTTTCAGAAGCCTCTCTAATCGAGGAAAAAAAAACCTCTTCAGACGAACTCTTCACCCATCATCTACAAATGTAAGTAACTTATTATTGTTGTGGTATCTCTCAAATGATTACTTAAGTTAGCTATTTTTAACTTTCTTTGACGTTCTATATATGATTGGTTTGAGTCGAATGACTTAAGTGTTAATAATTAAAAAAAACACTAGCCAGCTTTCAATCCTGCCATTACTTAAACACGTGATTAAGCATATAAAGCTAACATGTGAAGCTAACAAATTTATATGACATATAATGGCAGAAAGATATCTTTCGGGCCTCCCAGCCAGCTCCATCAGACCCCTGCAGATGATTCAGAATGCTGCAGCACGCCTTGTCTTTAACCAGCCGAAGAGAACCCATGTCACATCCCTCTCATCTCCCTCCACTGGCTTCCTGTAGCCGCCCGCATCAAATTCAAGGCCTTGATGCTCACCTACAAGACCTTGTCTGGAACAGCACCCTCCTACCTCAACTCTCTCCTGAAGACTTACGTTCCCACACGCAATCTGCGATCGATTAGCGACCGACGTTTAGTAGTTCCTACTCAGCGCCGCACAAGGTCCCTTTCCAAAACCTTCACACTAACTGTTCCTCAGTGGTGGAATGATCTTCCAACCTCAATCTGGACTGCAGATTCACTCACCATCTTCAAGAAACAGCTAAAGACCCACCTCTTCCGTCAACACCTAACCAACTCATAAAATAAAAAAAATAAAAAAAGGCACTTGCACCTCTACTCAGCGCACTTTGCTTCTTCTAGAACTCAATTAATAGATCTAGTATAGTAGCATTACTTGTATTGTTCTCTGCTTGATATCACTTTGCTTGTATCTCTCATTTGTAAGTCACTTTGGATAAAAGCATCTGCTAAATGAATAAATGTAAATGTATACATCAGTCCTGCCTGTTGTTGATAAATGTCATTGGTGACGTTTTACAATGCGAGTATGTAGTCATGACACCGAAAATTGAGGTATCAAATGTCCCAATGTGTAGTGAGCCAGGGTCCTTACCAGTGCCCGAACTCATGTTCATGATATACCGATTCATGACCTAGGGAGCTGATTGGAACACACCCTGTATTTCTAAGGGAAAAAACAAGGATAATTGAGTAAATAATCCACCTTGTTCGTGTTCATTACATCCATGACTGTATTTAATGTGTACTTTCTCAATCACCACTTATGATGTGTTCCGGATGCGTCAGAGATGTGGGCTTAAAAATATCAACGCAAACACATTAAATCTAGGTGGAGGCATGTCACTCTCAGACAGGATTACATGAATCTACAGTTTGGCCTGAAAAAAACCAACAGCCCCAGTGTCACGTCTTCAACCTATTCTGTCCACTTTGATGACCTTTGGCAGTGGTATTCCACTTGGGCCTACCAAATAAAACATAATCCACTTTAACATGCACCTATTATGGTTTTTTTTCAGATATTCCCTTTCATGCAGTGTGTTATATAGCTGTCTGAATTTAAAAATTCTGCAAAGTTTCAAAAATCGAACTCCAGCGGAGTTATTGAATCCCAAAAGAAAGAACTGCTTCTGAACAGCTGAAAAGAGTCGTTAGTAATTCAAAACTTACTTCCTGTACTAACATACGTAGGTTTTTAACAAAAAAAAAAGCCCTGCCTCTGGTCTTCATCGGTAGATCAATCACAACAGACTAGGACAGAGACCAATCAGAGCAGAGTATGCTCTTTGAAAGGAGGAGTTTAGAATGGATCCTTTAGAAAAGATCATTTAACGAGTCGCTTGTGACACTGGGGGGAAATGTTAATGCTGCTGTTTAAAGTATGAGCACATTAAAGTGTTTTTTGACCTTGGACGCATGCAAATCTATTGTATGAGACCTTTAAAATGGTTCAAAATCATAAAAAAGTGCGCTTTAAAGACATTAACAGCAAATAATCTGACAAGGATGCAAAAAAAAAAAAAAAAAAAAAAAAAAAAAAAAACCCACAACATACCCGTATACCGCTGTGAAAGCCCTGATAGTGCATTTATACCAGACACACATTGTATACATCACTTTTTTTATATACACAAATGTCACACCATTCCAAATTCATGATGTTCAGGAGAACTGCATGGTTTTAATCCTGGTTAATTAGAAATGCACCACATGATATAACACAAATTAACATTAGAAACATATGAATGTATTTGGCAATACGTAGTAGTTATGACTGATTTTTATATCAGGCTTTGGGAGTTGGAATGGTTTCACTGATCACACGGTAATCTTGACCAGTGGTACTAATGATGAGATTATAATTAAACAATTACATTAGGAGACATTGTTTGAAAACTAGATTACACAGCCAAAAATACGTCAACCTTTTTTTTTCTTTCATCAAATAATTATTAGATGCAGAGATCAGCTACTTCCATGTCTTGTATTGTCAGGTGCATGCTACTAAAATTTCGAGAGTGAATTATATGCCATCTGCTTCGGTTACATCGTGTAAAGCTCAGCATTCTGGATCAAAGCAAGACTCGACCCCCCTGTGCAGCGACGCATATGGTGTAATCATTTATCTCGCTTTTTAACTTCCTCCCACCTGTTTCTTTCTGCAGAACAAACTGGATTGCGGATTATAAGAAGCAGGTTAATACAAGTGCGGGTGCAAAAAAAACAAGATATTTATTTAACAAAAAAAAAAGTTTAAAAATTAAATATAAAAACCTATAAAACAGAAGCACTAGGTGTACGCAGTGAGACAATATGTCCTTCACTAGCCCCACTGAGCCTAGCTGATATCGCAGTTTGGGTGGTGAGAAAAAAAAGGAACTGGAAGTGCAATTGCGAACAGGAAGAGCAGTGTCTGAAACACAGTGTGACTGGTATACCAAACGTTAGTCATAGATTCCTTACATGCTGCTCAAACACAGCGACATCCATCCAGGGTTTAGTATGCATTTATACTCAAAACAACCAAATCAGGAAACTTGAGGCTCAAAACACAAGCAACGTTTCAAATCTAATCATCTGCTTTAGAACTTGTTAAAAATTTTATTTAATCTAAAAACATGTCTCAATCATCTATAGAAACAATCATCAGCTTCAAGATACAAAACATCTAGCTGTTTATGCTGCCTAAATGACTGACCAGTTAAAATAAACCAAAATAAAGCTGGCCTAGCGCTAGGTTAAGCATCATGTTTTTTTTTTTTAACCCGAGCACATCAGCTAAACTCAAGTTGTCAGAGTTGCTTTAAGGAACTGAAAAACAGACTTTCCAAAACCAGCCCATGGTTTCCTAGAAAAGCTTGCACAGGTTTGTTACTTTATAGCACATTATTCTTAGCTATAATGCCTTATTTAGGCAACTACAACAGAGAGTAAAGATCCCTCATAAAGATAGAAGTAATGAACAGCCCTCGTAAACAACTAAATTCACTACATCCATATGCTGGAGTTGTAGAAATTAGTCAAATGTGCCAAATAACCATTTATTAGAGATCAAAATGTAATAAAATCACAAGGTTCTACACAGCTCGCAAAGAACATCACACAGCAGGCCCAGAATGAGCTGAGACACCTGCAGTCCAATTACTTTAGTCCCCTAAAATGAGGGACTATTGAAGTTTACAGGTGATCTGAACTTTAACCATGTAGTGGAAGTTGCACTGTGTAACATTCAAATACAGATTACTGATAATGGTTATTACTTTGAATATGAAAGGATTTATAGAAGCACACCATCTTCAACCAGCCAAAAAAGGACCCATGTCACAAGCCTCTTCATCTCCCTCCCTGTATCAAATTCAAGGCCTTGATCATCACATACAAGACCTTGTCTGGAACAGCACCCACCTACCTCAACACTATAATTGAGGTTTACGTTCCCTCACACAACTTGTGATCGGTTAACAACCGACACTTAGTAGTGCCTATGTGATGCCTACAAATGTATTCTCACAATTGTTAAGTTGTTTTGTGCATTGCCCTGTATAAAAAGAACAATTTGAATTTATTTTTGCAATGGATTTGCGTAGTATTGTTGAAGGTGCAATTACTTGATTATGCCACAAGGGGAAGTGTTCATTTTTGTGAGCGCTAGTAGGGCTGCACCATACTTCTGTTCTCAGACAGAGAAACGGCTTACTGAGTGATCACAAGTAACATCTCTCGTGTCTGATTTTCCTATATAAATCAGCTTAGTAGTGTGTAATAGTTTGCTGAAATACATTTCTAAGGACTTCTAAAACCTTAACTATGTTGTTCGGACAACGTTTGATGGATAAAACAGTGGTTTAGTCAGTCGAGAGACTGTGAATTGAAGTGTAGCTAGCTCCAATGTAAAAAGTATAAGCAACATGGCGGCCTTCCGACACCAACATTTATTTTGTTTGGTCATTTCTCCTGGAGATGTGCACCTTTCTCTGTAGCTGTTAAAGCTAAAGTACAGTTATTTAGATAAGATAGATGGATAGATAGATAGATAGATAGATAGAGAGATAGAGAGAGTTGTAAGGTTAAAGAGGCAGAGGTATTTGTATAATGTAGGTCTCTATTGTTTTTGTATTTTTTATTTGAAACTGTACAAAGTGTGAAACAAGCAGGCTTAACAGTATTAAATGTACTGGATGTAGAGCGGGTTGTCCACAAATCCATTAATCGTAGGGTTGGTGGTTCGATTCCCGGCCCGGATGACTCCACATGCCGAAGTGTGCCCCCGATGGCAAGCTAGCGCCTTGCATGGCAGCTCTGCTACCATTGGTGTGTGAAAGGGTGAATGAGACACAGTGTAAAGCGCTTTGGATAAAAGCGCTATATAAGTGCACTATTTACCATGTACAGTAACTATATAGTACCAGTTAAGACTGGGATAGGTGATTTCTGTTGAACTTAACAACAAATTTGAGTTGTTTGAATGAAGAGGGAAGGAAGGATGTATTCTGTTTAATAAAGACAGAGAAACGGCTTGCTGAGTGATCACAAGTAACATCTCTCCTGTCTGATATATCTATATGAATCAGGAAACAATACCTGTATACAGGTTACTCCTGTTTGAGGAGGAGTGCAACACCTACTCAGCGTGACCCAAGGTCCCTTTCCAGAACCTTCAAACTAACCCAAGTTAGCTAGTTACGTACATTAATCCAAACTAAAGTAAACTAGTGAGTATATGATGTAGCAAATCATGTTTGTGACTTCGACAAAAGTCGTTGAATGACATTTTGCATGTAACATTATTGAAATCTATCTAGCAGCTTTATTTATGTTTAAACTGGAGGTTACTGTGTGTGGTGAGGAGGAAAGTTATATGACTGCTTAGCACCTGGTTTTACATGCTCCCAAAAAAGACTGCCTGTCATGCGTGCATGCCATTTAATCTACTTAATAATAAGCATTCTATGAACAACCAGTCCATGTGTAGCTTATCAATGTTCAAAGAGTGCAATAGATTTATAGCACTGAGATACGTCACACTACCTTGAAGCAAATTACATTTAAACATACATACCAATTTAAAATGATTGCTTTGTGAAACCCTATAAAGAGCTGGGTTAGATCATATGATTCATATGATGATAAATCATATGATTTTATGATTTGACAGATATGATACTGGACTGATTTGTCCACCACAGAGGGTTTTCGTTTAAATTCTTCATATCCTGGGTGACATTAAAACTAAACCAGGCCAAAAAGGCCACCATCACACCCCTCTTCATCTCACTCCACTGGTTTGATGTAGCTGGCCACATCAAACAAGGCCTTGATGCTCACATACAAGACCTTGTCTTACCTCAACACTCTCCTTAAGGGTTAGGTTCCCCTCCTACAACGTGTGTTCAGTTAATGACCGACACCTGGTCGTACCTACTCAGTGAGGCATGAGGTCCCTATATAGAACCTTCAAACTTACGGTCCCTCAGCGGTGGAATGAACTTCCAACCTCAATCCAGACAGCAGAATCAACCACTATCTTCAAAAAATGGCTAAAGACCCACCTCTTCTGTGAACACTTAACTAACCCCTAAATTGACCCCAATAATAATAATAATAATAATAATAATAATAATAATCTGCTCTTAGACCTGTATTCTGTGCACTTTGCCCCTCTAGCACTCAAAAAAAAAATCTTGTACGGTAGCCCTACTTGTATTGCTCTCTGCTAGATTTCTCTTTTTGATAAAAGTATCAGCTAAATTAATAAATGTAAATATTTGAACGCTGTAAAAAAAAAAAAAAAAAAAAAAACGGAATGCGCATACATCGTTCATCAGCTCATTATGCCTGTGTGACTAATATGGATCTGAAAAGAGAACCAATGCCAGGTGTCTTCTCTTTTGTGGGGAAATTATTTAAACTGTAGAAAGACCAAATGACCACACAACAAGCATCTTCAGCAAAGAGCAAATAGGCAGAAGAGAGAGAAAGAATTGAAAAATAGTTCAGATCACTTTTAGACAGATTCTTGTATCAATCAGGGGTTGTCCCAAGCAGAAACACTTCCTCCTTCTGCTGCAACTATTTGCATTGCACATAGTGAAGTAATACAAACCATTGTGGACCAGATACATATCTTATAGCAGTGTAAGAAATCATTGTTAGGTTTGAATATGAAAAGGCTTATGACTGTAAAAGGCAACAATCCAAACAGTTTAACATGAGAAACAGTTTCACAACTGCAGAGAGCTTCTGCTTTTAGATGGACCTCCCACGAAGCAGACTTCATGTTAACGTGTTGCTTCTCCTAGTCAAGAATTATTTCTAAAAACAATGAACAACAGTTTTAGTCACTGGGACCCGAGTTTTAGTCACTGGGACCAGAGTTCTAGTCACCGGGACGAGTTTTAGTCAGTGGGACCCGAGTTTTAGCAGCTGGGACCAAAATTTGAATGGCTCAGCTCAACTTCAGTATTTCCACTGCATAAATGTTTGATTCTGAGTGAGCAGTTAAAGTTAAATTGTGAACAGACCACCTACAGGTCCTCAACAAAAATCTTCCCCTCTAGAATGGACCATGCTTCAAATGTAAAATAATGGCAAAATACATTTTACACAAGACCCATTAAAACACCAGAAATGTAAGGGAATTTAAAACAGCAAGCAAGATATTAGTCAGATATCTACCAAACAAAGTTGTATGCTTTGTTTTATGCTGTCAATTCATGTGTGCAAATAGGTGTTACCTTGTTGCATACCGAATGCATAGTTTCGGACATTTAATAGTGATCGGATAAGCACAACTAAAGACTCGACACTTGACTGGGACTTGCAAACCACTCTGCTTCATGCTTGTATAAATATCACTCGACCAACAGTGAACAGGAAGAAAGAAGTGTGTGGGAGCGGCTAAAGATGTCGAAGCATTTACAAGAAATGAATGAAGCACTGTCAGTGTGGTGCCATCATGTCTTTAAAGTACGTCCGGTCCGTTACAGTACGGTACGGTGTCTGAATAAAGTACGTCCGGTCCGGTACAGTACGGTGTGGTGTCTGAATAAAGTACGTCCAGTACGGTACGGTGTCTGAATAAAGTACGTCCGGTCCGGTACAGTACGGTGTGGTGTCTGAATAAAGTACGTCCGGTACGGTGTCTGAATAAAGTACGTCCGGTACGGTGTCTGAATAAAGTACGTCCGGTACGGTACGGTGTCTGAATAAAGTACGTCCGGTACGGTACAGTACGGTGTGGTGTCTGAATAAAGTACGTCCGGTACAGTACGGTGTGGTGTCTGAATAAAGTACGTCCGGTACGGTGTGGTGTCTGAATAAAGTACGTCCGGTACGGTGTGGTGTCTGAATAAAGTACGTCCGGTACGGTACGGTGTGGTGTCTGAATAAAGTACGTCCGGTACGGTACGGTGTGGTGTCTGAATAAAGTACGTCCGGTACGGTACGGTGTCTGAATAAAGTACGTCCGGTCCGGTACAGTACGGTGTGGTGTCTGAATAAAGTACGTCCGGTACGGTACGGTGTCTGAATAAAGTACGTCCGGTCCGGTACAGTACGGTGTGGTGTCTGAATAAAGTACGTCCGGTCCGGTACGGTACGGTGTGGTGTCTGAATAAAGTACGTCCGGTACAGTACGGTGTGGTGTCTGAATAAAGTACGTCCGATCCGGTACAGTACGGTGTGGTGTCTGAATAAAGTACGTCCGGTACAGTACAGTACGGTGTGGTGTCTGAATAAAGTACGTCCGGTACGGTGTGGTGTCGGAAAAAAAGTATATCCAGGCTTACCTTGGCTGCGAGTTCTCCTCATACATGCGCTCTTTGCCTTCCTTGAACAAACCGATCGTCTGCTTAGTCTTCTTTGTCAAGTTCTCCATGAAGACACGGAAGTACTCGTTGTCACCCAGCGTCTCCATCTTGCCCTCGTAGCGAGACAGGATGGTGCGAAGATGCTGGTAGGTGTCAGGTAGCAGGTCCAAGATGTATGGAGGACTGTTCTTCAGGGCCAGCTTAGGATTCTGGCATAATCGCACCACCTACAGAGAAATAGTGCAGTTTTACCACAAATAAAATTAACATGGGACAACATATAGAACTGAACACAAATTATGATATTTAATAAATTTGTTTACGTGAGTTTTTCTCCAACACTCTTGTGCATTACAATATACTTTTAAATCAATCAGTGAAAGGAGCTGGATAGAAGCTTATACCACTGTTTCAGCTAGCTCATAATCCATTACTCTTCAATAAAATAGGTTCTCATTTTGGATTTCTCTTTTTAAGATGCTGCTAACTTACTCAAATTATATGCATCCATCATTTAGAAGCCAGGATTTGCAGAAATTTTGTTATTTGCTTCTTCTTACACCATCAGTACTAAGGAGCACACATGAAGCGTTTATAGCAAAACTGAACTGCATGCAGCAGAAAACGTGATTAGTACAATCAAGTCAACAAATAACAGCTCTGAAGGTCACGATAAACCACTCAAGATTGTGCAGTCATGTAGTGGCCTCCAATGTGACCACTTTTATTGTTGTAAACAATAGTGCACTTAAATCATTTCCATATAATTTATTTGCATTGCATATGGAACTAAAGCTGAAACTTTTTTTGTTGAGAAATTTATTGCTTTCAGCCTTTAGATCTGGTACTACCCTACGGCTTCGTCTAAAATATATACCATAAAATTCTCTTACAATATCTCATTCATCTCTCACCTTTGTGAAACCACACTGCACAAAGATAGAAACCTCAAAACGATTCATTATTAATCGTGTAATTTTGTGTGCTCTGCAAGTAAAAATGAGCAAAAGTGCATAGAAAGACCAGACCAGAGTCCATAACGGAAACGTGGCGGTGAAGCAACTACTGTAAATTATGGGAATGCAATAATCAAGGACTGTAAAACAACCCTGGCTTCACTTGACCTCCTAAAGAGAAAACGTGTAACTAGTCCTAGCCAAGGTTCTTGTCTTAGAGATGTAGTGGCATCAAGAACAAGGAACACACCAGGCAGGTCCGAGATACTGTTGTGAAGAAGTTTAACGCTGGATTTGGATACAGGAAGATTTCCCAAGCTTTAAACATCCCAAGGAGCACTGTGCAAGCGATAATATTGAAATGGAAGGAGTATCATACCACTGCAAATCTACCAAGACCCGGCCGTCCCTCTAAACTTTCAGCTCATCCAAGAAGAAGACTGATCAAAGATGCAGCCAAGAGGCCCATGATCACTCTGTATGACCTGCAGAGATCTACTGCTGAGGTGGGAGACTCTGTCCAACAATCAGTCGTATACTGCACAAATCTGGCCTTTATGGAAGAGTGGCAAGAAGAAAACCATTTCTCAAAGACATCCATAAAAAGTGTCGTTTAAAGTTTGCCACAGGCCACCTGGGAGACACACCAAACATGTGGAAGAAGGTGCTCTGGTCAGATGAAACCAAAATCGAACTTTTTGGCAACAATGCAAAACGTTATGTTTGGCATAAAAGCAACACAGCTCATCACCCTGAACACACCATCTCCACTGTCAAACATGGTGGTGGCAGCATCATGGTTTGGGCCTGCTTTTCTTCAGCAGGGACAGGGAAGATGGTTAAAATTGATGGGAAGAAGGATGGAGCCAAATACAGGACCATTCTGGAAGAAAACCTGATGGAGTCTGCAAAAGACCTG
>JAFFST010052575.1:207970-223705 GCA_022414735.1 Noturus placidus
GGTTCCACTTCATGATTGTGTCCCACCTGTTGTTGATTCTTCACAAAAAATTACAGTTTTATATCTTTATGTTTGAGGCCTGAAACGTGGAAAAAGGTCGAACAGTTCAAGGGGGCCGAATACTTTCGCAAGGCACTGTATATAGGCGGTAACTACGCGGTTTGGGACACAGCCCACGGCTTCAAGCAATTGTCTATTAGCACATACAGCATGAAAAATAATTAACCGCACTTAAAGCGTTCGTAAAAAAATTAAATGAAAACACCCAAAGTCGAAGACGAACTGTATGTTGATACGTGAAATTCTGGAGGGATGTCAGATGGCGTGGCGCGATGATGTAATGATGTGTGCTGTTAATCAAACTATGTTCTATAACGTAAAACGGGTACATGACAGGAGTATTCTAAAAGCGACTCATGTAAACACCTTAATCACATTATCGTCTTACTTAGGGTAAGGTCATTAATTAGATTACTGCTGTCAATGTAAACGTACTCACTGTTATACAAGCTGTACACTCACTACTTTACATTGTAGCAGTGTCATTTCTTCAATGTTGTCACATGAAAAGAGATCATCAAATATTTGCAAAAATGTGAGGGGTGTACTCACATATACTGTGATATTTTACAAATTGGACATCAGTAGGTTAGCATTGTCATATAGTTCTTTTACATGGGTGTGAATGGTTCAAAGCAATAACTCATATACCTGCTGGGCTTATGTAAAACTGTCCACTGATTAGAACAGGGGATAAAAAACAGGGGGAAATTCAGTACACATTATCATCAGGAACAGGATATGGGCCTCTGAAGAGACATCCGCAGTGGTGACATGGCACAGGTACCTGAAGAAAATTTAGCCACAGCCTCTGATCCAGAAGTTTCCTCCACTGAAAATGCAGTCCAGCCTGAAGCCTGCAGGAGGCACTGTTGCTTTAATTTTATTTCCTGTCTCTGCAAGGCTGAATCACTCTGGTAATAACAATTCACATAAAAAGAGAAACATTGCTGTCATTGATGGTTTTGTCAGCACATTTAAAATGATAAGCAAACCAGACCGTCAGCTACCAGTTTATTACGTACACACACCTTATAGCTGTACTCATTGGCAATTTTATAGGTGCCCTTTGGAGGTACAATTAGTGGCTGCAATCCAGCTGTTGCTCCGAACTGTTTGCCAGTCGCCCTTTATTTCCTCCATCAGTGGAAATGGATCACCACTGACCATTCAAATTAAATCAAATTAATTTTATTTGTATTGCGCTTATAATAATAGACATTGACAGAATATTATTATTTCTATGCTGGACCACAGGTGGAGTCATTATAAAAAAACAGGGCTGGTGTGCCTAATAAAGTGTCCATGAAGTGCACACAATGAATAAATTCACCATTCCACAACACAGTGTTTTTTTTAAAAAAAAGGGCATCTACATGGTACACTAATAGTAAATTGAGAATACTTAAAAGGTTCTTCGGTTGTCCTGGAAACATTAAAACAAACAAAAAAATCATTAAAAAATGTCCCTTATCACATGACAACTACCAACTGGAGAGAGTGAAGTTAAATTCGGAGGCTTGTGAAGCAAGCCAACCATTTTCCCCAAATGCTGGTAGGTCAATTGGCTACTAGGTGCATGTGTATGGTGCATAACCAGGATAAAACTGTTACAGACAATGAATCAATAAACATGGAACCTTTTAGTGTGGTTTATAAACTATATAGTCAGTCATGACCTCTGTTATTCAGCTAACATTATTAAAATGTTCAATTAGTATTTGTTAAGTCCTAAGAAAGGAATAATGATACTACAATGTTATAAACAAGGGGTACATAGTAGCACGTTTGCCTCTCAACTCTGGGATTGGTGCTCCAAATCCCCCCTCTGCTCTGTGTGAGTTCTCCCTGTGCTTTGGGGGTTTTCTCCAGGTACTCTGGTTTCATGCATTGTAGGCTGATTTGCATTTGCAAAATGTGTGAGCAGCTGTGCCCTGCAATGGGTTGGCACCCCATCTAGGTTGTCCTCTGCCTTGTGCCCTGAGTTCTCTGGGATAGGCGCCAGGCTCCCGTGACGCTGTGTAGGATAAATGGAATAGAGAACGGATGGATTGATGAACAAAAAAAATAATATTGAAATGTTAATGTTAATGTTCATTCAGTCATTCATGTTCAGTAATAGCTTCATCCAGGTCAGTGTCATGGCATATCCAGAATGTATCCTGGGAACACTGGGCACAAGGCAGGAATACACCTGGACCGTGCACCAAACACACACACATATACTGCCATACAGTATATAGAGGCAATTCTTTTTAGCCAATTCACATCACTGCATGTTTTTGCGAGGTGGGAGTAAACCGGATGAAACTCACATGAACATGAGGAAAACAATAACCCAGAGCTCAGGACTGAACTGAGGAGCTTGGAGCTGTACATTGCAGGAATGTTCAACATTACTTTAAAATGCACTCAGAATACCCAAAAAAACTGACCGAAAAATGGTCTATACAAAATGTTTGAATTCATACAAATCTACCTAATATCACCTACTGGGAATTGCAACAGTTTTTCCCCCACAATATTGTTTATGTAATGCCTGTCTCCTCTCTGTTTCATTACTGTTTTACTATTTTATATGTCTGATGTAACACAAAACCATATGTGAATTGTTTCATTTCTGTTGCACATAAATAATAGTTGTGGCTTATACCACTGTCAACAAAGATCAGATATTGAATTATTTTCCTCCACATCTGGTTCTGTCAATTTTTTTTCGAGCCATGTGCAGGCTGTTGTCTTTTGTTTGCCTGACTTGTCTTCAATCACTTGTTTCTCCATCTGAAAGGCATCGATCAGTGCAAGAATGAAGACAAGACACTGAACAAAGCAAACAAATTACTTTTCTTGTGTGACAGATATGATGTCAACAAATTTGTCATTCTGCCACATAAAATATAAGTGGCAGAATACTAATATTAGCTGTATGTCCTGGAGGACATGTCCTGTAAGTCGCTTTGGATAAAAGCGTCTGATAAATGAATAAATGTAAATGTAGGATGCTTGGACATGCAGGTAGATTTTTGTAAAAGCAGACTTAAGGTTCTTGTAGCACTATCACCACTAAACCTTCATTGACAGGTCCCTATGTCACTTGAAATGATAATACACATATTATTGATCAAATCCACAGCAGTCATTTTTTTGCCTCTTACCTTCTTTCTTTCTATAAGGTGTTTGTTGCCAAAGAGAGTCCATCCAGCCATTTTCTATACTGCTTATCCTACACAGAGTCGGGTGAGCCTGGAGCCTGCAAGCTCTATGCACAGAGGGCGGAGGTGGGATTCAAACCCCAAACCCTAGGAGGTGTGAGACAAATGTGCTAACTACTAAGCCACCGTGCCCCCCACCAAAGAGAGTCATTTTATTGAATTGCATGAAAATCTACAGGTTATGCACAAGGTATACAGTAAATTGTTTAATAATAATAACATTGTCAATCTTCTGGAAGTGGAGAGATACATCAGCAGGAAGTAATCCTGCTGATCATCCTTCCTTCCTTCAGTGTTCTTGTTTAACTCACCAGAAATCATATTGTTTTATGTTAATTATTGAATAAGCTAGCACTTTACTTAAGGGTAGTTACTGACAATATACTGTATACTTTTTGTTACGATCCCGCCGGCAGATGGCACTGCGGCGCGGCTGTAGAAAGCGTGCGCGCACGAGACTGAACTGTTGCATATGGACACGTGCCTTTGTTTTGGTTGTGGTTCTCCTCCTGTTTAAGCACTGGTTGATGTTCGAGGGTGTGTCGTGATTTGCCCCATCTGTCTGTGTTCTAGGTTAATTGTGTTTGCTATTTAAAGCCCTCGTGTTACTTTGTGCTTCGCGCAGTATTATTTGAACCACTGAATGTAATGGTGAATGCGTTACGCATGCTAAGCGGTCTTATTTTCATGTCCTGCTCTTGTTCCATGCCTCGACTTTAGTTCTATGTTTAACCTCGTTGATCTTGCCCAGTGTAGACCGCGTGTCCTGTGTTATGACTGCTGTTTGAAAATAAAGGCGTTGACCTGTGCTTGCTTCTGCCTCACCTCCCTTTTCGTAACACGTTTCATGACAACTGATATCTGTAACAGACATAACAACTAACATGAATATTCATTTAAGAGAAACATGAATGAAAAATTAACAAATCAAGAAGGGGTCTTAAGGTGGGGTGGTCAGTGTGTGATTTATTTTGGCTATACGGACTGGTGGCTCTATAAACAAAACCATGTTTCATTTGTGAATTGTGGGCCATTTCGTATACAAATACAGATGGAATATAGTTTTTATTGTGGATCTCAGCAAGGTAGTGTTTGGGTCAGGCTACTAGAACAAACAGCAAATGAGCAATTTCTACTGATATTTGTATTTTTATCTGTTTCAAACACATTATCTGTATTCAGTTACATCCCAACACTGTAAAGTCTCCTGATCTTAGTGCATTATCTTTAGAATGAGAAGCCATTGTATAAAGCTGTACCATAGCATGGATTTTGACAGTAACAATCATAACACTGTAACTAGAGTTCTTTATATTTATATGTATTTTCTCTGGCCTTTGAGTAATGATAATTAGTCTTTATTGGTCATGTATACATCACAACACAGTAAAAATCTCAAATAAATTATTCTCTTAGCATACTCCAGTATGTCAGGAGGTTGGGGTCAGAGCACAGGGTCGGCCATGATACAGCGCCCCTGGAGCAGAGAGGGTTAACTCAACCAACAGTGGCAGCTTAGAGCGCCAAAGCTTGAACCCCCGACCTTCTGATCAGTAACCCAGAGCCTTAACTGCTAAGCCACCACTGCCTCTAGTAGTGTGTTTATTTCTGCTTATCATGGGTGACATGAATAGTTACAACATGAATATTTACATCAGTTACACGGTAACATCAGTTTACTGTTATGTTAGTTTTGATCACCACCTTCTCAGTGACTCAGTTGTCACGATGTTCTAGCGTAAATGTCATAACATAACCTTACACTTTTAAAAATAAAGGTTCCAATTAGAGCCAAAAAGGGATTTTCACTCTGATGCCATAGGAGAACCCTTTTAAGTTGCACAAAGAACCTTTTACCCTCAGGTTCTTTAGAGAATCAACTATTTACTGATGCTTTATATAGTGTAGTGGTAGAGGTGGGCCTGGTTCAATTATATTGGGGTAGAAGGTAGTATATGGAGTGAAATTTCTATGCAATTTATGCTTGTGCAGAATGTTGATATTCAGAGTATTGAAGGTGCTGAAAATAAGCTGCATATGAACTTTTTTCCCTGTGAGACTGGGTTGTTTATGTCCCTTTGAATTTAAAGTGATCTTAAAGCACCTTTGCCATTTTAAAACCTCAAATAACAAATGTACTCACTTCCTGACATTTCGATTAAAGCTTTCCATTCACATCTGCTGCATTCAGAGTTTGCTGTATCCATTTTGTAGAGTTGAACTAATACAAGTATGACTGATTAAGCATTTCCGCCTCTCAGCTCCAGGGTTCTGAGTTCAGTCTTGTACTCGGGCTACTGTCTGTGTGGAGTTATGTTCTCCCCATGTATGCAAGGGTTTCCAGTTCCAAGTCTGATATCTTGACATTGAGACTAAAGTGTGACAGAAAGACCCTGCAACCCAGGAGAAGTGAAAGACTAAAGTCCTTTCTCTTGGCAAGGAAAATAAATGCTCAGCTAATTCCTAGCCTTACCCACTGAGACAGAGAATGACCACAGCTTCACAGTTCACTGCTCCAATTACATGTTATTTTCCACACCAGCACTAGGGAACCTCAAAAGAACCAACACTATTTACAGACCAACAAGTACAATGTTTACAGAAGGGGACTAAGTGCACATACACCATAGTCTTCACGTAATCCATGACAAAAAATGAGAACTGTACAATTTATTACATTGTCCTTATCGCTGTTTACTTTCTCTGATCGAATCCCAGCATTCTCCGAGAGAGAGAGAGAGAGAGAGAAAACATACAAAGCATATCTACATCTTTAATAACAAGGTCAGTCTCTCAAAGAACCCAAAAAAACCATAATTTATTACTACTGACATTCAGACTTCAGTGAAATATCAGACTGAACTAAACACAAAAAAAATTAAGGTAAAATCAAATAATGTTCTAATCGCAGGAACTGCAGTGAAGCAAATGAAGGTCAAATTTGGCTCAGGCTTCATTTAGGGGTCTAATTTTGAAGAAGGCATCCCAGAGGCAGATAAAAAAGAAAACCCTCTCCACGAATAGAACCTGGCTCAGTGTTAAATATCTGTCATAAACAGGTTTTGTTAACAAATAAGAGGAGTGTCCATAGTGCTACATGAGATCTACACAAGCCCCTCATGACAACTATTTATCAAAGCTCATGTGAGCTTTCTTTAATATTGCATACGTTATAGCATTTTCCGGGCTGACATATTAGATATTAAAATATCATGACAACTGACATTGGAACTCATCGTACTGCTGCTACACCAGAGTCACATAATGGTGAGAATTAAAGGAAATGAAAATGGAATAATTGCACAAACACAAGCATTTCCAAAAGATTCTCTCCTGAATCTAGTTCTTGGTGCTAATAACATCAACATGAAAAGCTGCTGTACAACACTGTTGCATAGTGCAGGGTTGTAATAATGATAATCATCTGTAACAAACGGGTTATATACAGCATGCAGTGTTTACATACACCTCACAGAATCTGCAAAATGATAATAATTGAAAAATAGTAATAAATAAATAATAATAAACATTGCATGTTGTTCTTTATTTAGTCCTGCCCTGAATAAACTATTTCACATAACAGATGTTCACATATAGTCACATATTTGTGTAAATTCAGTTATTATTGTGTCTTGTGGACTATATGTAAATATCTGTTATTTGAAATAGCTTATTCAGGGAGGGACTAAATAAAAATTTAAATGCAACTTTTATGATTTAAAAAAAAAAAAACGATTGTTAACAGATCGTGCAAGGCGTATGTAAACATATGACCTTAACTGAATGTGTGTCGGCCTGGGAAAACCCTTCACATGGTGAATTTTTGAAAATTCTAGTTGTGATAAACGACATGACTTCCTGAACTGGAATATGTTCTGCAGTAATGTCAATTAGATGTAAAAATCTGGTTACCCACCAAACAAAACAGTGAGCAACCTTCTGTTCTAAATGCACTGAAAGACACCAAAACACTGATTGTCCAAAAGCAACTACTACTTTTTATTTAATTTGTATTCAATTTAATTTGGAATATAAAACTAATAATAATAAATATGACCATGAAAAAATGACTATTTTTATACCAGCTTTAATATGCTTTAAGGAAGTCTTGCCCACCAGCACTCAGGTTAAGTGACAGTCTTATCACTTAATTTCAGGAAATGTCAATCATGGCATAATTCACAGTTGTTGACTAAAAGTTGACAAAGTTGTTGACTAAATGTTATGTAAAAAAAAAACAACAAAAAAAAAAACACATCTATTTATTGATAAGCATTACAACGTTGTGTGCTAATCCATGGATCTGTTTGATGCGTTTTCCTGGGATAATTTGACAGCTGGTCTTTATATCGTTTACATCTGAATCTGTTAGTTTAATGTCCAGCATGACAGAGTGCATGACAAAAGCACATTTAGTTAACAAGCTAGCAATTAAAACTTGAAATCTTTAGACAGACTACGCATTTTTACACCCTATTTAGCCAATGTGATCTTTGTAGAAAGCCAAGGAAAGTTTGGAAAGTAGATGAAAATCATTTTGGTGAAATATACATTAGGTCTGCGACCGCAGTCTCACAGAAAAAAAAGTGTTATGATGCAACTTATTTTCAGCATTTTTTATACACTGAATATCAACATACTGTCACAAGCATACGCTGCATAGCAACATATCAAACTGTCGTGTAATGGCGGCAAAGGCAGCGACTGCAGGTGCAGACTTTATTAAAACATCAACTAAAATGGTGAGCACAACAACCTTACAACTAATCCAAAGAAACTTGGCAAAACATGCAGGCTATGGTACACATGGCAACACACTAACAACAACAGAAGCTTGACAAACAGACTGAAAAACTTGAACTTAAACAGTAGAGCTAATTACCATCAAATAAGACACAGGTGAGGCTGATCAAGACATGTGATGTGCTGGGGCTGCTGGGAGGTGTAGTCCAGCTCCGAATTCTGCATAACCATGACACAAACGCTCTGTATGAGATGCTCTGCACCATATTGGAACCAAGCTAACCTCTTTCACTATGCTATTCGAATAATATCAATATGTAATAAAGAATCCAGAACATGAGCAAGAGCACAAGAGAGAAATGGGTGACTGTTCAAAACGATTTAAAGATGGGAGACCAGACTAAAGCAGTCAAAATTAACACAGTGCACAACACATCTAGACTAAAACACCTGAAGATAATCTTATAGAACTCTGGTGTAAAATGTTCATAGATAATAGTGTCTGCTAAATGAATAAATGTTACTGTATTCATTTCACCCTTGTGGGCAAAGGAGCAGTGTCTCGGGCCCTCGCCACCCAGAACACGTACTAGTACTACAGTGGGATTTGATGAGAAATGGATGGAGGATGATGCAAAACAGGTTGAGATGAAATTTTTTGTGTTTATTATTAGTGCGTCTTTCTACGTTCGATAAGGATCAATGTAAATTATGAAAGTAATCCAGCGCCATTCAGTGCTGTTTGTATACACCGCTTCATATGGCAAATTATATAAACAATTAGAAATGATGCACTTTTAATTCATATTCTTTCTTACAGAGTATGTAAGATTTAGTTTATCCTTATGTGTTAATTAATTAAGGTTTGCTCTTCATTAGTTTGTGATTATATCGAGTCTCAACTCATCATCAGTTCATATTTAAGTAAGTATTAATTCAGCAATTAGTACATGATTATTAATGTACTGTTACTGTAAAGTGTTACCGAAAATCCTACCCTGAAACACAATAATTATGTTGAGATCAAAATATTTGTGTAGTGCTTAATGATTCTGGTGCTAATTTGCTAGGTGCTGTCTTTTCCTTATTCCCATGAGACGTTAGTGATAGTGTGTCACATCGATGTCACAGGGAGACGCTGCTAGCATAGTTACAATGATGACTAATAAGAGAAACAATTAAACAAACTCAAACAAAAAAACGAAAGAGTTTCTTTTCTCATTCAACATTTTAATGACATTGATGAGAACTCTAGTGAAGAAATAATGGAGAGACTAAACACTAATGATGGTATTAGTATGAAAGTTGACGCTTTGGAGCCTGATCTGTTTGAACAGAGAGTACAGGTGAGGAGGTGAGAGAGCTAGACAGACTGAAGGATTAAAGCGCTGCTGCATCAGTATCTTTAGGTAGAGGGATGAAGAAAGAGCTAAATCCCACGAGTGCCACTATCAGCAGGTATACAGTAGATAAACAAGTGGCTTTGGGGGTAAAGTACGAAACTGTTAAACAAAATGAAATAGAAAGTAGAGTCAACTCAAAATTTCATTACAAATGGATGCCACTGAAGATCATTTGTTAATTATAAAGATTAATCTGCTAAAGGTTGTTATGTCTGTTTCTTATTCATAGATTTTTCTGGCAATGCAGTGAATATTTTCTCTCATTTTGCCTTTTCATGATTTTTATCATCACTCATGGCAATCTGATGTTGCTTAATTATGTATATATTCTCTGACCTTAAACTGGACTTGGCTCTGATATCACATCATTATCATTATATGACTCCATATATAACATACCAGATGTGCACTGAGCTTCAAAATCAACTGTTGTGATGTTCTAATATAAGTCAACCTGGAAATATCTCATAACACATAACAAATTGACACAAAAACACCTGACTCGGACGTTATTAAAAATCAGTTTATGACAGATAAGGTCTGCAGAGTAAGTGCTAATAAATGTATTTGCAGTGTCATGAAAGACTTCAGAGACATCATTCAGCCTTGTAAATACTACCATTAAGTAAAGTGTAACCCAAGTTTTTTTGGCTTTGGTAGCTAATCTATACTTTTTTCTTTTTGGCCCTTTAACCCTTGTGGTACTGGATAATCTGCACATTTGCTACTGGTATTATTAATAAAAAGTGATCAGACACATCAGTTTTCTGTTGCCATTACTTCAAATATATACTATATAGCCAAAAGTTTGTGGACATTAGCCCATCCCATTCCAGAATTAGTCCCCCTTTGCTGTGCTAATAACCTTATCTCTAATAACTAGGTTTTTGGTTATATATAACTAGGCTGTGGGTATTTGTGCGCATTCAGCAGCAAGAGCATTAGTGAGGTCAGGCTCTGATGTTGGGTGAGGAGGTCGGGGTGAAGTCAGTTCAGTTCATCCCAAAGGTGTTCAGTGGGGTTGATGTCAGGGGTCTGTGCAGGCCACTCGAGTTCTTCCACTTCATCCTATGTCTTCATGGAGCTCACTTTGTGCACGGTGGCATTGTCATGCTGGAACAGATTTGGGCCTCTTAGTTCCAGTGAAGGGAAATTGTAATGTTATGGCATCCAAAGACATTGTATACAATTGTGTGCTTCCAACTTTGTGGCAACAGTTTGAAGAAGAACCACATATGGGTGTGATGGCCAGGTGTCCACATACTTTTGTCCATATAATGTATTTATGATTATGAATGCGTTTTTAAATACATGAACCAATAGACATGATGGTTTTTATTGAAAACCTTGGTGTTTTACTTTATATATTTTCTCTTAGGAATGAGGATCATGAGAAACTTCCCACAAGAACTTTCCACATCCTCAGAGCATTGCCTCTTCTCATGACACCTTGTTCCTGTTTTGTGCTACTAAAAAAATAGTTCCATTAAAACCATGTATACTGTACACTCTCTAGCTTGATGACATCGTACATATCATAGGTCATTTCCCCAGGTTTGTTACCTACACTCTTAAAAATATAGGTTCTTTAATGGTTCTTTACAGCATCATTGGTTCTTCAAAGAACATTCTTCTTTTTGAGAACCATTTTTCATTGTATACGGTTCTTGAGTTGAGCTATATGGCTTTTTAGAGATTAAAGAAGTTCTTTATAGTTCATTATAGGTTCTTCAGAGCAGGTTAAAGTGAACCCTATAAGGTTCTTTGTGGGACTGGAAAAGGTTCTCCTGGCATCTCTCTTAAGAACCTTACTTTGGTTCCATAAAGCACTAACTAAGGTTTTTTTTGATGATAACCTTATGAGAATTTATGAGAACATTGTTCCTTATGGCACTGCTGTGAAGAATCATTTCTGGGTTGTTTGTAGCACCAGTAAATATAAGGTTCTCTACAGAACGTGTGAGTGAAATGTGCAACTTAAAAGAGTTCTCCTATGACATCAGCTTGAAAAACCCTTTTAGGTTCTAATTTAACCTTTATTTTTAAGAGTGTACAGCAAATCTGTGTGGACTCGTAATGGAACTTCCGCTTGTGTGAATGAGGATTTTAGGTTGAAACTGTGCTGTGGACATGACAAGAACTCGTTGTTCTCAGTTTTAGACCAGAGAAATATGAACATGGGAATGATTTTCACTGAACACTTTTAAACCCTTAAACTACACCTGTAAGGCAAATATTCCCAGAACCAGTCTTATGTGAAACAGAATCATATAATTCTACAGTCTCATGCTTGAACAACCAGAAACGATCAACACAAGCAAAACCTCTTCCAAAACAAGCCAAAGCCTTTACAAACGTTGCTGAGAAGGGTTTTAAAATTGCCGCATAAAATAACAGAAATGGAACAAAATAACAGAAAATTTATCTCTGGAACGCTCAACAAAACCTTCACATGTGCATATCAATGCTCTATCTTTTTTTTAATAGAATATCACTATAGTTAAAAAGATATCATCATGGTTGTGTGTTCAGTTCTCTTCGCAGTCATATCCTCAAGACCATGTAGCGGGACAAAAAAAATCAATACCAGGTTTATTCAGCACTTTTAAAAAAATGCTTCCAGACTGCAACGATGTGTAAAGTCTTCACAACTAGTTCCCTGTGGCTGTCTTCAGTAAAGAATGCCTCTCTGCTGGTTGAGGAAAATAAAAGCTGTAATCATGATCATTGTGAGAACAAGAAAATAGCAATTGCAATCATCTAGTAATAGTACAACTGTGATCTCACAACCAAAGAGGAATAATTTAAAGTAAAATCAACAGCACAGTAAGACAAAAAAAAAAAAAAAGCTGCATAGTACAAAGCCCCCCTTCTGTTTGCTGTAAAATGCTATTCAGGGCAGATAAATGAGAGGGCAGTGTATACAGAGATTAGACCCCATTCCAGCTTTCGGAAATATAAACACATCTTCAAATCGAGTTGATCTGTTCCTCAATCCCTACTCTTTTACAGACTCAGTTTAGTGAAAAGCCAGCGTTTGTTATTCAGGTTCACTGCTGTTGGTGGTCTTGTCCCACTCGAAGCTCTCATCACTGTGGGTGGGCGATGCTCGTGGGGTCCCTGGTGGGTGCACCCGCAGCCCCTGGAAGCGTCTGCACTCGGGGCAGATGCGGATGTGGCTGCAACCACGTGCCACAATGGCCGCCTCCTGTGCCAGTTTGTGGGAGAGTGGCTCTGACAGTCCCGTGCCTGCGCACAACCTCCCATTGCTGAGGCTGGTCCCTGTGGGCCGAGCACGTCTGTCCTCTGTGGGTAGAGGATGCGGACGCAGAGCGCTGGTGCCACCACTACGTCTCCGTCGCAGCTGCAGGCTGTCCTGACACAGCACGATGCCTTGCAGCTCCCGCAGCATCTCCTCACACACTGACAACTGAGAAGCATATACACATGAAGGGAGAGAGAGAGAGAGAGAGAGAGAGAGAGAGAGGCGGGGGGGGCTCACTGATACACTGCAGCCAGAGTTATTAGAAGACAAAGTTATTACACAACCCATTCTCAAAGAAAAAAAATAACATTCACATATGCATTCGCATATCTGCAGCACCTTGCATACACTGAATAGTAACATTCTGGCACAAGCACATGCTGTATAGCAACATATCAATGTCTCACTCGAATACTTTGCATGTCATGTTCTGCACCAAATTATGTATTTGAACCAAGTTAACCTCTACCTCTGTGCTATTTGTTTTGATAAAATTGATATATAATAAATGCTTTTACTTCCTTTGTGTGTAGCCCACTTCAAGCATGAAGTTTGTGATTTTCACAACACACTGTATGATTAGACTTACCGGGCTCATGATAATTCTCCTCTCAAACACAGTTATTTTAAAAATGTTGATACTTTTTAAGCTGTAAATTCTTTAAGCTACTGAGATTACAGATCATTTCTGAGTTTTCAAAATACCCACATTACAGTACCGCGTTACCATGTGATTTGCAAGCATGATTGTGATTGCAGAGAAGAGGGAAGTTTCATAAGACTGGTAAGTTTATATCGATAAAAAATTCATCTATCCATCCATTTTCTGTACCGCTTATCCTACATAGGGTTGCGGCGAGCCTGAAGTCTGTCTCAGGGAACTCGGGGCACAAGGCACGGTACATCCTAAATGCAGTGCCAATCCATCACAGAGCACAATCGCATACACACTCACACACCCATTCACAATACTGACAATTTAGAGATGCCAATCAGACAACAATGCATGTCTTTGTACTGGGGAAGGAAACTGGAGAATCTGGAGGAAGCCCCTGAAGCATGGAGTGAACTCACAACCCCGGAGGTATGATGAAAATGTGCTAACCACTAAGATACCGTGTTCCCATCGATATACAATGATTTATTACATATCAATCTTATTCAAGTAGCATAGTTGTGGGCTTAAATTACATTTGCGCAGAATGTAGCATACAGGACATTCAAGTGAAAGTCCTATGTGATGTATACTTGTCCCAGTATGTTGATATTCAACAAAGTGCTGCAAATAAATTGCATGTCAATGGGTTTTTTTTCTGTGAGATGACTTTTCATGTAGTGTGTTATAGAGCTGTCTGTGAATGTAAAAAGTCTGCAAAAATCAAAGCACATGACCAGCGGAGTTATTGTCTCCCAAAAGAAGGAAGCGATTCTGAACAGCTGAAACGAGTTGTTATTAATTCCAGACTTACTTCCTGTACTAACCTATGTAGGTTTGTAACAATAAGCTCCGCCTCTGGTCTTCATCGGCTGCTTGCTAACAGAAGGAGCTGAAATTTGTTATAGTTAGTGGGCATTTCCTTTTTGAAAAACGCTGACAGCAGTAGACCAATCATAACAGATTGGGACATCTGACCAATCAGAGCAGAGTATGCTCTCTGAAAGTTTAGAATGAATCCTTTAGAACGGATCATTTAATGAGTACTTTGTGACACTGTGGGGAAAAAGGTACTGCTGCAGTTTAAAGTATGAGCACATTAAAGAGTTTTTTGATTTTGGATGCACGTAAATCTATTGTATAAGACCTTTAAAACAAAATTAGACACTTTCAAAACCATAATAGGTGTGTTTTAAACTGTAAACATACAATATAAAGATATCTATATTTTGCGATCTGAATGTGTGTCTATGCAGATATTAATGAGTCATCTGCAAAGCTTCATCTTTGAACAGAAGAATTATTTCAGATGTATGGAGATGTTTCTTCACCATTATCCTTAGATTACTGGAACAATGACCTGAATGAAATTCAAACTCATGTACCGGTATCTTATAATGTAACTCTTATAAATAACGGGTGATAAACGGTAACTCCATAAGAATTGAATGGCACATTTACTATAAGAAGTTAGAAGATATCCTCCGATTTGTACTTGAAAAAAAAAAATAATAAAAAGAAAAATAAAACGCTGTTCCAAATCTTATTGTCACGGTTCTAAGGACTCTGGACTCCATTTCCCATCAGCCACCGCAAGTCACATGGTTTTCTGCACCTGATTCATGTTTTGGTTAATGAGCACTGGTGGGTATATATAGTTGGGTTTTGCACTTAGTCTGGGTCTTTCGTTGTAATTGTTTAGACTCCTGTTTCTGTGTTCTTCGGTGTTTGTTTCATGCTCGTGGTTTCAAGTATTAGTCCTAGGGTTAGTTTCATGCTTCGGTGTTTAGATAGGTTAGTGTTTGTGTCTTTGTTTTGAATTGTCAAATATAATAAATCTTCAAAAATTCTGCGATTGCATCCGACCCCTTTACGCGACCGTGACACTTATATGTATAGTGGGAGAAAAAGTATTTGATCCCCTGCTGATTTTGTACGTTTGCCCACTGACAAAGAAATGATCAGTCTATAATTTTAATGGTAGGTTTATTGGAACAGTGAGAGACAGAATAACCACAAAAAAATCCAGAAAAACAGATGTAAAAAATGTTATAAATTGATTTGCATTTTAATGAGGGAAATAAGTATTTGACCCCCTCTCAATCAGAAAGAATTCTGATTCTTTGGAATCTGAGTGATTGATTGCTTCTGTGGACAGGTGTCTTTTATAAAGGTAACGAGCTGGGATTAGGAGAAAACTCTTAAAGGCAGTGCTCCTAATCTCATCTTGTTAACTGTATAAAAGACACCTGTCCACAGAAGCAATCAATCACTCAGATTCCAAACTCTCCACCATGGCCAAGACCAAAGAGCTCTCCAAGGATGTTAGGGACAAGATTGTAGACCTACACAAGTCTGGAATGGCTACAAGACCATTGCCAAGCAGCTTGGTGAGAA